>JAODAL010033502.1:0-45488 GCA_025379985.1 Phyllomedusa bahiana
TCGATAAGCCAACGCAATCGCTCAACACTAACTGTCACTTGTATTTTTCTTTTTTTTCTTTTTGTCTCTCTTTATGTCTTTTCCTTTGGTAATTCTGTCCCTCCTTTCTTCTCTTTACTTATTTCTTTCTTTTACTTTCTAATCTGTTTCCATTTTGTTTTCTTACTATCTTGGACATAATTCATGTGGCTTACATTGTTATTTCCTTTTAGTGATCAGGCTGATAAAGACTGAAGGATCAGTCGAAACGTTCCACAACAAACATGATCACGATTTCTTTAAGCCATATTGATATTTGATATACGTTAAACACATTGCTTTGTGAATTTTTGTATGGAAACAACTTTATTGTAACTTGTCAGAAACCATGTACATACTTTGTAAATGCACATAAAATTATTCAAAATTTATAAGCATATACCTTGAGTGCTGTGGATTTATTTTGTATCTATGATTAACGGGTTGGAATTACCCTTCCACAAAGCACCCTGATATGGCCTAGTGTGCATCATTACTTAATTAATTGTGATACTCGGGCGACTGGGGAGGCTGAAGCGGAGACTGATCCCTGATCATGACTCTGAGAGACATGGGCAGCTGAGGAACGCTTGGTGGTGGCGGAAGAGGAGGAGGCGGAGACAGAGGGTGTGACAGTGGTTGGAAGCCCGGCATCGGTGTGGCCTTTTCTGGCCAAGTGTTGCCTCCATTTCAACTCATGCATTCGCTGCATGTGACTAGACATGTTGGTGGTAGTTAAACACCTAAGATTCTTGCCTCTAATGATGCATTTACGGTAAAGGCGGCATATGACGTCGCTGGGTGAATCAGAGGCTTGCTCGAAAAAGGCCCAGGCTTGAGAGGTCCTGGACCTTTTCGACGGCGATAAGCGAGGAGCGGTGTTTCCGCTGATCGTGGGTGGCGGAATCATCTCTGCAGACTTCTGCGACCGCCCTCTCCCTTTTTGAGGCGGGACCCGTACTGACACTATCCCATCGTCTTCCTCCTCGTCCAGTGATGAAGCGCTTGCAAGCAAATTCTGCAGAAAAGACCATGTTGGATCCGCAATGTCGTCATCATCATCATCAACACAGGTGACTTGGTCGTCCTGACGTTCTGCATCCAGGAGCTGCGGGCTACAAGCAAGAGGCACTGCAAGGCTTTGCCGACCGCCCGGGATTTTTGCCGATTGACCGACTTCCTTCTCCTCCTCTGATGGCATCAGTAACTGGGCATCAGAGCAGACAAAATTATCCTCTTTGGCCTCTTGATCTTTTAACATGCCTTCTGACCCCAACCGCATTTTGTCATCAAAGAGGTCTTCAGAAAATGGATTATCCACAGTGGTGGGTATATGAGTTGACATTTGGGCTGCCTTCGCTTCATGTTGAACGGATGCTGATGATGCTGATGACGATATTTGTGGCCGTGACTGGGAGGACGAGGAGGTAAGACTGCTGGATGCAGGTTGCATTAACCACTGAAGAACAGATTGGCGACGCTGTTCGTTACTGAGATTCACAGAGCCCTGACCCAGCGATGCCAGGCCTGAGAGTCCTGCAACCGACGATCCGCTGGCATGTGTGTTGTCGCCAGTAGTGTTGAGCGATTATTATCGACAAAGTTTAAATCGGCACAGTTTTTATGTTGATCGAAATTTTTAGATCATGCGATAATTTAGGTTAAAATCTGTGAATCATCTATTAAGATCGCGCCATTTTCGGCGCTTCCTGTCATTTTGGCGGCCAGCAAATCAGCTTACAGTATAGAGCAGGGTGAGATGTGAGTGCGACGTCATGACTGGAATGTGTATGGTTTTGCGATTGGCTGGAAAAAATCAAATGACCTCGTTTACATAAACAGCGTTTCCTGTTCGCCTCAAGTGTCTCTCAGCGTCTCAGAGCAAAGATTTGCCCGCTCTGCTTGTGTCCAAACAGCTCAAGCGAAATTATCTATTTCTTCACAGAGAACACCTCTACTATTTAGATGTGATTCCTTTACAATTTAGTTATGATTAGAGATGGAAGATTTTTTATGTAGTTTAAGTATAGATTTTAAAGGTGCACTACCGCTTTAGAGTCACAGGGGGGGTAGCGGAGGGGGCCCCCGCGGGCGAACACAGGACAAGCTCTATAAAGAATACTGATAAAGTGTCACCAGACTTAGTGTGAGACATTGCCACTTGCAATAGCTTTATTATTAACAGTTTTTCTATTGAAATATTTCCCTAGGATATTGGGCAGCCCTGAACTTAAGGATACACATCTTTTCTAGTAACTGCAGGTCCCTTGTTAGTTGTAATAACTCCACTTTATTATCAGTATACATTTCAGATAGGTGTTCAATTTCAATTATGCCCATTCACCTTTGTTGATATATCCACCTTAGCACTTAAATTTGAATCCAGCAATTTATAGTCACCACAGTGAATTGAAATGTGCCAAAAATATCTTGTAGTTATACGAATACATAACAGATACGTGTTTTTTGACTTTGGCACACTACAGCTTGTTTCATTGAGGCAGCTTGCCCTTAAATCTGAATCCACAATTTATAGTCACCACAGTGAATTGAAAGGTGCCAAAGTATCTTGTAATATACGAATACATAACAGATACGTGTTTTTTTGACTTTTGGCGTAGCAACAGCTTTTGTCATTGAGGCAAGCTTGCACTTAAATTTGAATCCAGCAATTTTATAGTCACCACAGGTGAATTGAAAGGTGCCAAAAATATTTTGTATTATACGAATACATAACAGATACGTGTTTTTGACTTTGGCGCACTAACTACAGCTTTGTTCATTGAAGGCATAGCTTGCAACTAAATATGAAATCCACATTTTTATAGTCACCACCCAGTGAATTGAAAGGTGCAAAAGTATCATGTATTATACGAATACATAACAGATACGTGTTTTTTTGTCTTTTGGCGCACTACAGCTTTAGTCATTGAGGCAGCTTTGCACTAAATTTAATCCAGCAATTTTATAGTACCACAGGTGAATTAAAGGAGCCAAAAATATCTTGTATATACGAATACATAACAGATACGTGTTATTTAACATTGGCGCACTACAGCTTTCTTCATTGAGGGCAGCATGCACTTAATCTGAATCCATAAATTTTATAGTCAACCACAGTGAAATTGAAAGTGCCAAAAATAATTGTATTATAACGAATAACATAAGAGAATACGTGTTTTTTTTACTTTGTCGCACTACAGCTTTGTTCCTTGAGGCAGCTGCACTTAAATTTTGAATACAGCAATTTAATAGTCCCACAGGTGAATTGATAGGTGCCAAAAATACCTGTATTAATCCGAAAACATTTCGGATACGTTTTTTTTTCACTTTGGCGCAGGCCAGCTTTGTTTGATAGATCTACTTGCAGTTATATTGAATCCAGCAATTTTGTTTTTGACTTGAGGGATTTGAGAATAGCTGTTTATTTGCCGTCTTTTAATAAGATACTTTCAAAACTCTTCACTCTTCCATACCTTCACAGAATTTTTAAATTCTGAACATGGCGCGAAATTCAGGTGGTACGCGAGCAAAGAGGGGGTAAGGACATGAGAAGAGGACGCGAGAAGGTGCTCCTTCCATGCTGGCGACAACACACATGCCAGCGGATCGTACATTTGCAGGACGCGTCATTGCCTGTCATCGCTGGGTCAGGGCCCTCTTAAAGTCTCAGTAACGAACACCGTCGCCATTCTGTCTTCAGTGGTTTAATGCAACCTGCATCCATCAGTCTTATTACCTCCTCGTCCCTCCAGTCATGGCCACAAAAGTCGTCATCAGCATCACCCAGTATCCGTCCAACATGAAAAGCAGCCCAAATGTTCAACAAATCGTTAACCACACCCACTGTGGGATAATCCATTTTCTGAAGACCTCTTTGCAAACAAAATGCGGTATGGGGTCAGAAGGCATGTTTAAAAGAATACAAGAGGCCAAAGAGGATGATTTTCTCTGCCTCTGACGCCCAGTTACTGATGGACATGCAGAGGAGGGGAGAAGGAAGCCGGCAATCGGGCCAAAAATCCCGGGCGGTCGGCAACACCTTTGCAGTCCCACTTGCTTGTAGCCCGCAGCATCCTGAGAAGCAGATGACCAAGGACAACCAAGTTCCCACCTGGTTTGATGAGATGGAAGACGACATGCTATCGACAACGTGGTCTTTTCAGCAGAATTTGCTATGCGAGCGCTTCATCACTGACGAGGAGGAAGACGATTGGGTAGTGTCAGTACGGGTTCCGCCTTAAAAAGGGAGAGGCGCGGTCGCAGAATCCGCTGATAAGGATTCCGCCACCACGGTCTGTCGCAAACTTCCGCCTCCTACGTCTTATCGCCGTCAAAAAGGCTCCAGGACCTCTCAAGCCTGGCCTTCTTTGACCAAGCCTCTGATTCATCCCAGCGATGTCATGTGCCGCCATGCCGAAAAACAGCATAATAGACGGCAGGAACCTTAGTATTAACCACCACCAACATCTCTAGACACATGCAGCGAATGCAATGAGTTGAAATGGAGCAACACTGCCAAAAAAGGCCAGACCAACGCCGGGCCCTCCAACCACTGTCACACCCTGCTGTCTCCGCCTCCTCCTCCTCCACCACCACCAATGCGTTCCTCAGCTGCCAGTGTCTCTCAGAGTCAATGATCAGGGAGTCACCTCCGGCTCATCAGCCTCCACCGCGCCCGAGTACCACCCGAGCAACCACCATATACCCATCCTAACCCCTTCTCCCTCCAGTTTGACAGACCTGCACGCCATAACAGCGGCCATCTAGCAGCCATCCTTCTGTCTTCCAGGTTGGAGTAAAGAAACACTTTAACCCAAACCATCCCAAAGCCATAAGCCTGAATGTCGGCATGCCAGGCTTTTGGCCTTGGAAATGTTGCCATTTCCGGTCCATGGTGGACACAGATGGGTTCCGCCACATCATTGGCCCTTTGCCTGCCCCCAATATCAGATGCCGAGCAGGCATTTCTTGCAGAAAAGCCGTCCTGCCCTGGCCAGCCACGTGTCATCTAAAATTTCAAGCGCGTTGTCTGCATCTATGGCCCAGAAAAGTCCATCGGAGGGGGGGGGGGCGAGACAACACATGGACTAGTAAGCACGGCCAAGGCCGCTATATACTCTGGACAGCTCACTGGGAGAGCTGTGGATGTCCTCTGGGGTGACGTTGCTCTCATGGCTCGGCGCACTGCTCTCAAAACCCAGGAATGGAGCTGGGTTCTTTCCCCAAAGGTCCTCTGGTGGCATCACGTCCCAGAGAAAACCAGGCCGGGGTTGAATTTAAATCTACTTGGAGACCGCCCCCACACACAGTCGGAGCGGGGGGCCCTCCCCCGCAACGAACCGAGCCGGGCTGGGGCCAAAACCCCCTTGTGCCAGGAAAGGGGGTTGTGCGAAAAAGGGGCAAAAATTTAACTGGCCGGGCCCTTAAGATGGGAAAGGCTGGGGGCACATCCCTTGCCTGGCACATGCCCCATGAACCTTTTCATCCAGAAATTTTTAAAGACTCCCCGGGGTCTGGACTGGCCAGCTAAAAAAAAAAGGCCGAGGCCAAAATTCGCACTTCCCCCTTCGAAAACCCTGCTTCGTCCCGCCTGGCTGCGTTGCAGCGTCAGCTCGGCCTCCCCGTCAACCTTTCTAAATTGTTGCCCGTGGCAACACCTGGAATTCCACCATCCAAATGCTCCACGTTTGTGGCAGCAGCGCAATCCCCTTACGCAGTCCCGAAGTGACACATGGCCGGGACAAGAAATCGGTGCGGACCTGGGGGGTTTTTTGGGGCCCCCGAGAGGGGAAAGGCGGGGTGAAAAAACCTGCCCCAAAACCTTGCCATTTTTTTGAAGAAGGCCCCCAAAAGGGCATTGCGGAAAATGCCCTTGCCCAGCTTAGAAATTGTGGTGATCTTATTTTCGGGAACGATCGTTTGACACTCGAAACAACACCCCCCCCCCGCCAGCGACGGAGGAAGACGGACACAAAAGGGGACACTGAGCCTTTCTCCCCCCCATCAAATCCCCCAAGGGCCCCACATTTTTCACAATTTCTTTGGGTCTTCTTTTGGGCAGGGGTTTTTTGGGGTCCAAGCAGTAAAGGGGTGGCGCATCACCCTCCCAGGTTTCCCATCAACCGGGGCTTTTTTAATGCTGTGTTAAAAGCTGTGCCGGAGGCAGCGGAGGAGGAAAGGGTGAGGAGGAGGAGGTTATTCCTAGACCCCGACGTACCGGGCGTCCCCGCCCTTTTGGGAAAAGGAGGCGCGAATTTGAGGCAGGGGGGAAGATGGGGGAAGAACAGTTTTTCCCATGCCCCTCGACCCAGAGGCTTTGGGGAAAACAAGGCTCCATCTCTCACATGATTTCCCTTTGGGTGTCCATTTCCCCCCAACATGATCCCGCAATTTAAAGGGCCCTCAAAAAAGAACCAAAAGTTTTCTGGGTGGCCACCCCCCCTGGGTCCCCGGGGACAAAAAAAAAATCAGGGACTTTCCTTTCCCCACACCCAAATAGAGATAAAAAAGCAGGGAAAAGGAACCTTTCTGATTGATCAACTTGGGGACATCTGTTGCGTTTTGCTTTAAAAATTTTCCCCAAAAAGTCACGGTGGAAAACATCAGCACGTGACAGCAGAGAAATGCCAAGTAAAGGCCCAAACGGCAGCAGCACAGGGAAGGTGGCAAACCTAATGGGGGACCTCCGGAATCTTTTTTTTACCACCTCCAAACCCAAAGCATGCAATGCAGGGGAAAACATCCAAAACACAAGAAACCCGCTTAAAGAAACATGGGGCCCCGACTATCTGCTCTCAACACCGATGTTTTTTTATGTGTTTTTCCGGGCCCAATTTTGACTTCTGGGTATCCAAAATGGACGAATTCCCGAGCGGGTCGTCACGCCAAAGAGGGGTTTTCCTGCCCGCAGCCAGCGTCAAAATCTACCCGGGCCCCTTTCAGACCAGCTTTAGGGGTTTTAATACAGACAAACGCATTCCCGGGTTTTCCCACGATAATGTGGGTCGTTTTGACTTTTTTCAAGATGAAACAGGCATGGGTCTCCCGATGATGTTGTGGCCCCCCAAAATTTCTGAGGGCAACCCATTAGTTTTCCGGCTACTTCACATTCCCTTCAAACAGAAATGGTCCGGGTTTAAAACTTTTTTTTAAATGATCAATTTCTTACGGGAAAACTTATTCCTTTTCCCCCAAAAGTTCATTTTGCTGGTTTTTCTGTTAGGGGAAAATTTAAAAACAGCAAGGTTTCATAAAACCGTAAATTTCCCTTTACTCACTTTAACTTCAGAAGTTTTTTTGGGAAAGCAAAGGGTTTTTTAGGGCATTTTTGCTTTTGAGAAAACAGCTATTTAAAAATTGGGCCTTTTTGGAAAAAAGAAAATTTGGGTTTTAAAAAAGGCCCTTTCTCCCCCACAATTTTTAATTTGGGGTTTCTGAGAAGTCATAATTTTTTAATTTTTTTTGGGGTCATGAAACTAAGAGAAAACCCGCAATAAAACCCTGGTCCATTGGAAAAGAAATGTGGCTTTTTAAAAATGGCCCTTTTTTTACCTCACCCAATTTTTTAAAAATGGGGGAGAAGTTTATATTTTTAATTTTTTGGGGTTTAGTACTGTGAGATACAGCAAAATTTATTCCCTTTTGGGAAAAGAAAAAGTGGGTTCTAAGGGCATTTTTTCCCCCAAAAATTTTTAACAGTTGGGTGTGAAGTCATTTTTTTGAATTTTTTTTTGGGGCCCTGCGCTTTGAAATGCCCGAAATACTAAAAAGGTCCTATTATAAAAAAATGTTTTTCTAAAAAAGACATTTGTTCTTCCCCAATTGTCCAACGTGGCTCCAAAGGGCAAGCTTTTTAATTTTTTGGGGGCATTTGCTTTTAAAATTTCAGCTAAACAAGGTCCTATTATAAAAAAAAAATTTTTTCTAACAGACATTTGTTTTTCACAATTTGTCCAAAGTGGCTAAGGGGTCATGCTTTGAATTTTTTTTGGGGGGCATTTTGCTTTGAAAGCAGCAAAACTACAGGCCTTTTAAAATTTTTTTTTGTTTCCTAAAAAGACATTTGTTCTCAAAAATGAAAAGAGGGGGCATAAAGGGTGAGATCTGTCAGAACAGAAATGGTAGGGCACTGTTAAGGACCATATTTCAAAATGACTTGTTTTTTTTCAAGATCTTTTAAAAAGCTACAATCCCGTATTGAACAACCCCTTTTAAAAACAGAAAAAAAAAGAAACAAAGACATGGTGGGATCCATCCATTTTTAAAAAGTTTTTCTAGAATTAAACTACTAAAAACTTGCGACAAAAAAAGCTGCTAAAAAATTCCTCGGAATTTTTACAAGGGAGGTACAGGAAAAATTTACCAATGTAGGTTTTTCAAGGACATGGAGTAATGGAGCACGACAGAGAACAAAGTACAGAGACAATTTCCTCCAGCACTTGAGTAAAATAAAAAAAAAATCCAAGAAAAGGGGCACCTGGGTGGAACAGGGGCTTAACCACCAGTATTTCCAAGTGAAGCTCAATTGGTCCCACTCATAACGGGGGCAAGTGCTACCCAGGACAGGGACAGTATAAAGTCCAGTGAAACTAAAATGGTGGTTAAAGACTCCTATTTCCCTTACTTTTAATCTGTGGGTCAGACAGGTTAATGGTCATCTGTGGTACAGGACAGATAAAATTAATGTCCAGTTCAACTAAAATGGTGGTTCAAAGACTCCTTTTCCCGACACTTTTTATTGGGGTCAGACAGGTTTAATGGTCATACTTGCGTCCAGGACAGGTATAGTCAATGTCCAGTTCAACTAAAATGTGCGGTTGAAAGACATCCTTTCCAGGCACTTTTTTAAACTGGGTTCATGCAGGTTTGGGGCCATGCTGTGGCCCAGGACAGGTATACAATGTCCAGTGAAACTAAAAGGTGGTTGAAAGACTCCTTTTTCCCGGCAATTTTAAATCTGTGGGTCAGACAGGTTTAATGGTTCATTCTGGGTACAGGACAGATATAGTAAAAAATCCAGTTCAACTAAAATGCGGTTGAAAGACTCCTTTTCCCGGCACTTTTTAAATCTGGGGTCATGAAGGGTTTTGGGGGTCATGCTGTGGCCCAGGGCATGTAATAGTCAATGTCCAGTGAAACTAAAATGGTGGTTGAAAGACTCCTTTTCCCATCACTTTTTAATCTGTGGGTCAGACAGGTTTAATGTCATTCGCGGTACAGGACATAATAGTCAATGTCCAGTTCAAAATAAATGGTGGTTGAAAGACTCCTTTTTCCCGGCACTTTTTAATTTGGGGTCAGACAGGTTTAATGGTCATACTGCGTCCCAGGAAAAGGAAAGTCAATGTCCAGTAAACTAAAATGGTGGGTTTAAAGACCCTTTTCCCAGCACTTTGAATCTGTGATGAGACAGGTTTAATGGTCATTCTGCGGTACAGGACGAATAAGTCAATACCCTTTCAAAATAAAATGGGGTTGAAAGACTCCTTTTTTCCGGCACTTTTTAATCGGGGGGTCAGCAGGTTTGGGGCTCTGCTGTGGCCCGGGACAGGTATATCAATGTCCATGAAACTAAAGGGGGTTGAAAGACCCTTTTTTCCCGCAATTTTGAATCGTGGGTCAGACAGTTTAATGGTCTTTCCCTGCGGTACAGACAAAATTAGTCAATGTCCATTCAACTAAAATGGGGGTTTTGAAAGACTCCTTTTTCCCGGCCTTTTGAATCTTGGGGGTCAGACATTTTTAATGGTCAAATTCAACGGGACAGATATATCAAAGTCCATTAAAACTAAAATGGTGGTTCAAAACTCCTTTTCCCCACTTTTTAAATTTTTGGGGGTCAGACGGTTAAGGGGCTTTTCTGCCTACAGGACAGATATGTCAAGGTCCATTCAACAAAAATGGTGTTGAAAGACTCCTTTTCCCGCACTTTTTGAACGGGGTCATGCGGGTTTGGGGCTCATGCGGGGCCCCAGAAATTAAGTCAATTTCCAGTTCAACTAAAATGGTGGTTCAAAGACTCCTTTCCCGGGCACTTTAAATCGGGGGGTCGCATTTTGGGGTCATGCTGTTTCCGGGACAGGGATTTTCAATTCCATTCAAAAAGATGAGGGTTTCAAATCATACTGCCTTCGACTTTTTTTAATTTGGGGGTGATGCGGGTTTAAGGGCACTGTGGTACAAGACAGGATAGTGAATATTGGTTTTTTTTTTTCTGTGGCTTTTATAACCAAAAAATTTTGGTGTTCCCTAAAGAGAGCCGTATCCATTTACTGTTGGATGTTAATTCCACTTCTCCAGCCCTGTTTGGGGTGAATAAAGGGTTGTGCCTCCCATAACTTTAATGGTCACGCTCATTACGACTGCTCACATCGCACTTGTGAGATGGTCGACTATCGCCCATCGCCCGATGTCGATGGTAAAACGTAAAGCTCAACACTAGTCGCCAGCACGGGAAGGGAGCACCTTCTCCAACCTCTCCTCCACCCCCTTTTGCTCACACTACCTGCATTTCGCTCCATGTTCAAAAAGATAAAACATTTAAGAAAGTTTTGGAAATTTTTTTTGACAGTTTTCTTATTAAAAGATGGAAAAACACACTATTTTTAATCCCTCAATTTCCTACAGCCAACGGGATTAAAAACTGAAATTTTTCTAGCAAAACCTGTAAAAAAGCGGTCTGGGGGAAAGAACCATAAGAACCAAATCAACATGTTTTTCCCCTTCATCCCAGGTTTTTTAAAACTGCCCATGGGACTAGGAAATGATATTTTTCAACAAAATAAATAAAATTTCGCCAAACTGAGATTCAACACGCAATAAAACTATCAGAAATTACAGGGATGAAAAAATTTGCGTTTTTTGCAGCAATGACAAACGAGAACCGTTGCTAAAAAAATTTTTCCTATTAAATTTTGTACAACGGGCAATTGAAAAAAACTAGGGCCCACCACGTGCAATAAGCATTTAAAAAATTTTTACGATAAAAAAACATGTTTTTTTGCACAAAATACACCCGCGGTGACTACAAAAATTTTTTGATTCAAATTTAATACAAGGTGGCTCTATGAACAAAAATGGCCGCACCAAAGTAAAAAAAAAAAAAAAACCCATTTAAATGTATAAGGAAAATAAAAGGTGTTTTTTTTTCAATTGCAAATACACCGCAATTCTTTGCAAAATTTTTGATGGAAAAACATACAAGATGGGGCTTTTTAAAAAAAATGGCCTACGCCAAATGAAAAAACCTATTTAAATTTTGTACGGGTAAAAAATGGGTTTTTGCACCTAAAATACACCTGCAGTGACAAAAAAGTTTTTGTATCCTATTGAAGTCAAAGTGGGTCTTTTAACAAACGGGGTGCGCCAAATGAAAAACACTAATTAAATTTTTGTACAGATAATAAAACGGGTTTTTGCACCCCAAAAAACACCTGCGTGACTAGAAAAGTTCTGTATCCTTTGTAAGTAAAAAAGGGTTTTGAACAAAGCGGGGCCCCCCCAAGGAAAAAAAAAGGGAAATTAAAATTTGTGTCCGGATAAGAAAAGGGTTTTTTTCACCTATAAATACACCTCGGTGACTAGAAAAGTTTTATCCTAGTGATACAAAGTGGGCCTTTGAACAAAGCGCGCTGCGCCAAAGTGAAAAAACACTTAATTAAATGTGTACGGCTAATAAAAGGGGGTTTTTTTCACCATAAATACACCTGGGGGTGACAAAAAGTTCTGTACCTATTGAAAGAACAAAGGGGGTCTTTAAACAAAACAAGAGCTGCGCCAAGTTAAAAAAAAACCTAAAAAATTTGGTAAAGATAATAAAAGGTAATTTGCCCCATAAAAAACACCCAGTTACAGAAAAATCTGTATCCTAAATAAAAACAGGCTGCACAAAATACAAGCTAATATTTCACCAAAAACTGGCCAAAAACTGTTAATAAAAACCCCTTTCAATGTGGGGTCAAAGCAGAGTCTGGGCTGCACAATTATCCACTCTCCTTTCAAAAGCCTGCCTGCCTGCCTGCCAGCCTGTCTGTCTGTGTTCACCCGCACCCCCCTTCTATCTCCCCCACCCCGCGGCGGTACAGCGCGAGATGCTCCTTTAAAACTCTCAGCCTAAGGTACTAAAAACTGAAAATCTCTACTCTGCCTAAGTTCTAATTTTCACAGCTAAAAGCATAGTTGTCTGTGTGAACCAAGAGAACAGTTTCGCTGAGCTGTTTTGAGAGAGCACACGTCCTGCTCTTATGATACACAGACAATTAATAGATTATGCGTAGATTTTAACCTAAATTATCACGTGATCGAAAAAATCAGATCAGCATAAAAACCATGTCAATTTCAACTTTGTTGATAACAATCGCTCAACACTACTCATCACTAGTGGCGGAACCTTGACTGCCTGAAATGGCATGTATGCCACTGGGTGCTGCGACTGTTGTTGCGGAGGAGTCGACCACCACATCTGAGACACGTTTCTCCCAGGCCACTGGATGGTGACGCTGCATGTGTTGACGCAGGGCCATGGTGCCAACGTTAGCTCCCTGGGCACGCTTCACTTTCTGCCCACAGATTCTACATATACACCTGTTTGGCTCCTCCGGTGTCTTAGCAAAAAACTGCCACACCGCTGAGTAGGTTATTTTACCGCCAATGCTCCGCACTGAATGACTACTATGGCCACTGCCTCGGTGAGCCCCTGTGCCGCTACTTTCTTGGACATACGAAGCGGGTCTACCCTGTAGCCATTTGGCTCCCTACCTCGCACTGCTGCCCCCCTACTGACTCACGTCCACACTACCGACTTGCTGGCTGCGCCACTGCCTGACACGTAAGCTGACACCCTCTTGTCCCGACAATGATGATGAAGTCCTTGCTTCACCCAGCTCCCAAGTGCGATCAGCTACATTGTCATCGATTTGTGTTTTCCTGTCACTGCTATCTTCCTCAGCAGTCTCAGTATGCAGAGCCTGACTGCTTGCAACATAACCTCCCATGCCACTCTCCACATCAATACTTTCCCACCTACTGCAAGGAGCAGCAGATGTCTGCAACACCTCTTCGCTGCCAAATAGCTGCTGACTGTCCTCAAAGAGTTCGTCCTTACTGCATAGTGGCGCTGAGCCCAGACCATATAGTAGTTCTCTGGCTGAGGAAACCGAATGGGACAGAGGCGGGTTGAGGACAGATGGGGGCCTCTGATCTGCTCCCGGGCCATGACAACTAAAGTTTGTGTCTGACGTTCCCACCGACTCTTGGCTGGGGTTGTCAGATGTCATCTGGGAGGAAGTGCATGACCTAGTCAACCAATCAAGAACCCTTGGGTTGCTGGTCAACGCACGGCTGCTAGATGACACAGGAAGTTCTGGCCTCATCAAGTCACCCTTGCTGTGACGTCCTCTTACTGTGCTGTGACCTGTGCCTACTCCAGGATTTGTGCCACTGCCACACGCATGTGAAGGGCCTGCCACCTCTCTGTCTGACATACTGTTTGATCAAAAATGTACACACTCTGTTTTTAATGAAGATATCTGTATATGATAAATACACACCCTGTATTTTACTCCAAATTACCCCACAAACAAGAGTATAAATTAACCCTTGGGTATAAAATACCCTACAGAAAAAAACTGATGGATTTGAGGCGTATATGGGGCAAAAAAATACACACACCCTGTATTTTACTCCAAATTACCCCACAAGCAAGAGACTAAATTAACCCTTGGGTATAAAATACCCTACAGAAAAAACAGATGGAATTCAGGCGTATATGGGGCAAAAAAATACACACACCCTGTATTTCATTCCAAATTAACCCACAAACAGGAGGCTTAGTTAACCCTTGGGTATAAAATACCCTACAGAATAAAACAGAATTCAGGTGTATATGGGGCAAAAAAAAAAAAAAAACACACCCTGTATTTAATTCCATATTACCCTACAAACAAGAGACTAAAATAACTCTTTGGTATAAAATACCCTACAGAAAAAAACAGAATTCAAGCGTATATAGGGCTGAAAAACACATACCCTGTATTTGACTCCTAATTCCCCCACAAACAAGAGGATAAATTAACCCTTGGGTATAAAATACCCTGCACAGTGAACCAGATGGAATTGAGGTGTATATGGGGCAGAAGTACACCCACCCCGGACTTGAGGGAGAATACAAACTAAAACAAAATAATAATGCTGGTTCAGGAACAGGTGTGTATATGGCACACACTTGTGAAGGTCTTTCACCCCAGTCGCTCAAAAAACGAGTTTGTTTTATAAAGTGTGCAATATAGTGCAGCAGCAGATAGATGCTTATAGGAGACACACTGACAAGTGCGAGAATTTAACATGGCGTCCGTATTTATAGGGCTGTGACGTCACAGAAGCCCGCTGGTTGCTGATTGGCTTTATGTCTGCACATGTCATTGAGGGTGTTCCTTTCTTCCTCCCAGAGTTCTCTGCCCTATGTCACGCCATGTGCTCGCGGCCACTTTGGAAAAAAAGACGCTTCGTTTCCGCGAAGTACCATAAACTTCGCCTTCATGCAGAATCAAAGTTTTCCTGAAGTTTTAAACGAATTCCACTTCGTTAGAATCGATTTGCCCATCTCTAAGGCCTACACTACACATTTCATAATTTGTAACCTGATTCAACATTACTGTGACTGGTTATGTAGGAAAGACCCAGAGCTCTGTCTCACCTGCAGCGTTGGTAAGACAGTCTGGTTATACCTATGACATCAGCGGTGCTGACTTTTTCTTTTAAGCATAGACCCATCATGTTTCCTTCCAATGTGATCATCTGAATGTAATATAAATTATGAAAAGGTGACTTCATCCCTATGGGGTTGGAGATATGTTTCACATAATTTCACAAGTACTGTTGGAATTAGTTATTTGGCATGTGGCATGATTAATGAAGTGCCCTTCCATGTTTTGACCAAAGATCTAGAAAGAGCCTCCTAGGTGGCAGTGACAGTGTTTCGGGTGTGTGGACCGTTTTGAGTATGAGTTCTGCTCAATTTATAACCTGCATAAAGGGCAAGTGTGAGATTGAGCTGTGGAGTAGCGCACCCTTAGGGCCAGTTCACATGGCTTATTGCCGGCGTAATTGCGGGGACGGATTTCGCCCGCAATTACGCCGGCTGCCGTGCAGCGGGGCGGGGCGGGGGCCCGCCGGCCCCATAGACATTCATTATTCACGGTGCGTACATGCCGTAAATAATTGACATGTCATTGACATGAGACGGAATCCATAGTTCTCTATGAGAACTGTGGATTACCGTTATGCCTGGCACGGATTTCAGCCGTATTGCGCGCCGTACTGCGCTGCAATACGGCTGAAATCCGTGCCAGAAATAAGCCGTGTGAACGGCCCCTTATGGTCATAACCACGTTGCAGAGCTGAAAAAAGCCTTTGTTGATCTGTGACATCTTAGAAAATCTGGAAATGAGACTAGATGAAATGGAAATAAAATTAATCCTTCCAAAGTAATCCAATGCTAGACAGCAGTGGCAGGCTAGAGCAACATGTCTAGAGGAATGTGCTGAACTTATTGAGTGTAAGTTCATAGATTTGACAGAATGACACTCTTATGCCCCTGTCTTTTTGGCTTACCTTACTTAATGAGAGACGGATCATGCAGATGCTCCACTGTCTCCTAGGATTCTTCTTCAGTGTCAAAACTTTTCAAAGCATTAAAGCAGTCTGCTTCAGAATCTCTTGATGTCTAAAATCTGATTTATCTCATACTCAATATTAGGACAAAGGGACATTGGAAAAATAGCAGACTTATTAGAGAAACTATGACATTGATTGAGAGATTGAGAATAATTGATGAGAATTTTGAGAAGTAACACATAAAAAGAATTTAAGTGTGCAAAGTCATTCTCATGATAGCAAGATCTGCCCTTCTTATCTGAATTTTTCTTGTAATGGTAAATGGCCATGCCAAGAAATGTTTGGTCTCCTGCCATGTTTGTAGAAAAGCGCTCACCACAGCTTTCTCCGGACGTCTTGTCCCATACAAATTTCCCAGAAGCGCACTATTCCTATGGGGGTTTCCCCCAATACGCATACACCTATAGACTGCTATTATTGCAGCGTGTCTGTGACCTATACATATCCATACCCTTTGGTTCTCTATATAGACCTTATATTATTCCTCTAGATGTACTTGATAAAGGCTTGCACACCGAAACGTTGTATAATCCAACATCTGATTACATTGTTCTTTTCATGGTCATAGTTGTAAAAGATACATTTATTGAGTGTATACATGAAGGAATTCTCCCTTTGATTTTGATCCTGTCTTCACTATTGCTGTGAATAAAATTCTTTTGATATATTGCATAAAAATTCCCTTACGGTGTGCAGTGGTTTTCTATTTATACTGTTACGAGACTACGTCTCTTCCACGAATGCACCCACTATCCTATGAAAATTAGGTGTGCTGAACCTTTTCTATACAGGGCTTTAATTTCTGTGAAACACCTAATTGGTTAATAAACTTCCTAAATGCTGTTTTAAATTCTTTAAGGGGTGTAATTTCTTAGATGGAGTCAAGTATAGGGGTATCTAACACACCGGATGACCCTCAAAGTCACGTCAGAACTGGACTGCTCCCTATAAAAAAACAATGTTGCAAATTTTCTTGAAAATGTGAAAAAATACTTCTAAATTTCTAAGCCCCCTAATTTTGGAAGAAAATAAAAAGACATTTAAAAAATGATGCCAACCTACAGAAGGCATATGTTAGATGCTAGTCATAAACTATGCTGTGTGGAATAACTACAGTATGTGTCTTACACAAATACATTTTTCAACTTTGAAAATGGCAAGTTTTTCAATATTTTCATCTTATTTTTGTATGGACCAAAATTTCTTACTAACTTAAAGCACAATGTGTCACGAGAAAACCTTCTCTGAATCACATTGATAAGTAAAAGTATCAAAAAGTTATTCTCACATAAATTAACACTTGAGATTTAATAAATGGGGCTCTGTCAGGGAGGTCAAAACTACGGCAGTTTTATTTGGAGATAAATAATTGTGGATGGTCATTTAAGTACTATTCTACATCCATAGACAAAATTTCATGTAAAGCAAGATCATCAAAAAGAAGAGATAAGTATTTATGTATTATTTGTTTGTTGTCACTGAAATGGGAACTGTACTCCAAAACTAGGTATATTATTATCCTTAATGTTGTCTTTTTGGTTCCAATAACTTGTCTTTTGTTTTAATATCAATTTTTTTTTGTACACATGACAAAGACCATTGCGGATAGTCCCGTGCACTGAAACACCTACTAATGTTGTAAGACTCTGAAAAAGAATCCTCATTGTGTGTACAATTATGCTTAGCTCATGCGAACTTTCCCAACGGAGTCGAGACTATTGTATGTTTAGGATGATGACTATGTTTGGGAAGATACTGACTGGATGGCATCATGGGGAACACCAGAGAGCCTAAAGTCCAAAAAGGAAATTGTGGGGTACTGAATAGTGTTGAGCGATTTTTATCGACAAAGTTGAAATCGGCAAGGTTTTTATGGTGATCGAAATTTTCAGATCATGCGATAATTAAGGTTAAAATCTGTGCATCATCTATTAAGATCGCGCCATTGGTGGCCAGAAAATCAGATTACAGAATAGAGCAGGGTGAGATGTGTGTGTGACGTCATGACTGGGATGTGTATGGTTGCGATTGGCTGGAAAAATCACATGACCTCGTATTAAATAGAACAGCGTTTCATGTTCAGCCTTAGTGTCTCTCAGCGTCTCATAGGAATAGGACGTGCGCTCTGCCTGTGGCCAAACAGCTCAGCGAAATTAGTCTATTTCTGCACAGAGAAACCTCTACTATTAGCTGTGATCCTTCCAATTTGTTAGATTAGAGATTTGAGGATTTTATGTAGTTAGCTAGAGAATTTTAAAGCAGCATCTACCGCTGTAAAGTCACAGGGGGAGCGGGTGGGGAGGGGGGGGGGGGGCGGGCGAACACAGACAAGCTCTATCTATAAAGAACACTGGATAAAGTTCACCAAGACTTAGTGTAGACAATATCTTTATTATTAACAGTTTGCTATTGAAATATTTCCTGGATATTGGGAAGCCTGAACTTATATTGGATACACATCATTTCTAGTAACTGCAGGTCTCTTTATTAGGTGCAAAACTCCACTTTTATTATACGTATACATTTCAGATAGGTTTTCATTTTCAATTTTACCCATTCCACCTGTGTTGATATATCCACCTTGCAGTTAAATTACAATCCAGCAATCTTGTAGTCAGCACAGGTTGTTTGTTGCCAAAAATACCGTGTATCATACGAAAACATAACAGATACGTGTTTTTTGACTTTTGCGCACCCAGCTTTGTTCATTGACGCAGCATCCACGTAAATCTTAAAACAGCAATTCTATAGTCACACCAGGTGACTTGAAAGGTGCAAAAAAATACAGTGTATATATGAAAACATAACAGATACGTGTTTTTTGACTTTTGCGCACCAGCTTTGTTCATTGACGCAGCATCCGCACGTAAAATCTTAAACAGCAATTCTTTAGTCACCACAGGTGAATTGAAAGGTTGCAAAAATATACCGTGTATTATACGAAAACATAACAGATACGTGTTTTTTGACTTTTGCGCACCCAACTTTGTTCATTGACGCAGCATCCACGTAAATCTTAAAACAGCAATTCTATAGTCACCACAGGTGAATTGAAAGGTGCAAAAAAATACCGTGTATTATACGAAAAAATAACAGATACCTGTTTTTTGACTTTTGCGCACCCAGCTTTGTTCATTGACGCAGCATCCACGTAAATCTTAAAACAGCAATTCTATAGTCACCACAAGGAGAATTGAAAGGTGCAAAAAAATGCCGTGTATTATACGAAAAACATAACAGATACGTGTTTTTTGACTTTTGCGCACACCAGCTTTGTTCATTGACGCAGCTTCCACGTAAATCTTAAAAGCAATTCTATAGTCACCACAGGTGAATTGAAAGTGCAAAAATACGTGTATTATACGAAATAACATAAACAGATACGTGTTTTTTGACTTTTGCGCACACAGCTTTGTTCATTGACGCAGCATCCACGTAAATCTTAAAACAGCAATTCTATAGTCACCACAGGTGAATTGAAAGGTGTATAAAACACCGTGTATTATACGAAAACATAACAGATACGTGTTTTTTGACTTTTGCGCACCCAGCTTTGTTCATTGACGCAGCATCCAGTAAATTAAAACAGCAATTATAGTCCACCACAGGTGAATGAAAGGTGCAAAAAATACCGTGTATTATACGAAAACATAACAGATAACTTTGTTTTTTGACTTTTGCGCACCCAGCTTTGTTCTTTGGGACGAAAGAAATCCACGTAAATCTTAAAACAGCAATTCTATAGTCACCACAGGTGAATTGAAAGGTGCAAAAAAATACCGTGTAATTATACGAAAAACATAAACAGATACGTGTTTTTTTTTGACTTTTGCCCAGTCCAAGATTTGTTGATAGACACCTTGCAGTTAAATTTGAATCCAGCAATTTTTTTGATTAGAGGGTTTTTGAGAATAGCTGTAATTTGCCGTCTTTTAATTAAGAGACTTTCCAAAACTATTCCATACCTTCCAAATTTTTTATATTTCTGAACATGGAGCGAAATGCAGGTGGTAAGCGAGCAAAGAGGGGGGTAAGCACATGGAGGTAGAGGTACGAGAGAAGGTGCTCCTTCCAGTGCTGGCGACAACACGCATGCCAGCGGATCGTCAGTTGCAGGACCGTCAGGCCTGTCATCGCTGGGTCAGGGCCCTGTGAATCTAAGTAACGAACATCGTCGCCATTCTGTCCTTCAGTGGTTTATGCAACCTGCATCTAGCAGTCTTACCTCCTCGTCCTCCCAGTCACGGCCACAAATGTCGTCATCAGCATCATCAGCATCCGTCCAATATGAAGCAGCCCAAATGTCAACTCGTGTACCCACCACTGTGGATAATCCATTGTCTGAAGACCTCTTTGATGACAAAATGCGGTTGGGGTCAGAAGGCATGTTAAAGATCAAGAGGATGATTTAGTCTGCTCTGACGCCCAGTTACTGATGACATCAGAGGAGGTGAAGGAAGCCGGTCAATCGGCAAAAATCCCGGGCGGTCGGCAACGCCTTGCAGTGCCCCTGCTTTGTAGCCCGCAGCTTTTGGATGCAGAAAGTCAGGACGACCAAGTCACCTGTGTTGATGATGATGATGATGACGACATTGCGGATCCATCCTGGTCTTTTCCACAGAATTTGCTTGCGAGCGCTTCATCAGTGGACGAGGAGGAAGATGATGGGGTAGTGTCAATACGGGTCCCGCCACAAAAAGGGAGAGGGCGGTCGCAGAAGTCCGCTGATATGATTCCGCCAGCCACGGTCAGCGCAAACCCCGCTCCTCGCTTATCGCCGTCAAAAAAGGCCCAGGGACCTCTCAAGCTGGGCCTTCTTTGAGCAAGCCTCTGATTCACCCAGCGATGTCATTTGCCGCCTTTGCCGTAAACGATAAAGTAGAGGCAAGAACCTTAAGTGGTTAACCACCACCAACATGTCTAGTCACATGCAGCGAATGCATGAGTTGAAATGGAGGGAACACTTAGCCAAAAAAGGCCAGACCGACGCCGGGCCTCCAACCACTGTCACACCCTCTGTCTCCGCCCCTCCTCCTCCGCCACCACCAAGCGTTCCTCAGCTGCCCATGTCTCTCAGAGTCATGATCAGGGATCAGCCTCCACTTCAGCCTCCCCGTCGCCGAGTACCAAACCAGCACCACCAGAGACCCATTCTACCCTTCTCCTTCCGCCAGTTTGACGACTGCACCCCGTAAACGGCCAGTCTAGCAGCCGTTTCTGTCTTCCGGGTTTTTGGGAGCAGAAAAACACTTTAACCCAAACATTCCAAAGCCAAAAGCCTGAATGTCGGCATCCCAGGCTTTTGGCCTTGGAAATGTTGCCTTTCCGTCTGGTTTGGACACAGAGGGGTTCCGCCCACGTCATGGCCCTTGCTGCCCCCAATACCAGATGCCGAGCAGGCATTTTTTTTGCCAGAAAAGCCGTCCCTGCCCTGGCCAGCCACGTGTCATCTAAATTTCAAGCCGTTGTCTGCATCTGTGTCTGGAAAAGTCCATCTCACCCCCGACACATGGACTAGAAGCACGGCCAAGGCCACTATATCTCTGTGACAGCTCACGGGGGTGGCTGGGTGGATCCCTCTGGTGGTGACGGTGGCTCTCAGGCTCGGCGCATGCTCTTCAAAGCCCCAGGGATGGTGCAGTGTTCTTTCCTCCAAGGTCCACTGGTAGCATCACGTGCCCAGAGAAACCAGGCCGTGTTGAAATTAATCTGTCTTGGAGACCGTCAACACATAGATCAGGAGCTGTGGATGGCTCTTCAAAACAAGAGCGAGCGTTGTCTGGGTGACAAGAACCTTGTGCCAGTCAAGTTGGTGTGCGATAACGTTCGAAATCTCCTAGCCGCCCTTAAGATCGGTAGGCTGGAGCACATCCCTTGCCTGGCACACGTCATGAACCTCGTTGTCCAGAAATTCTAAAGCGCTACCCGGGTCTGGACTGCCTACTGAAGAAGGCTCGAGGTCTGAGCTCACACTTCTGCCGTTCGAACCCTGTTTCGTATCGCTTGGCTGCGTTGCAGTGTCAGCTCGGCCTCTGTGTCAACCGTCTCCTTGTTGACGTGGCTAAACGCTGGAATTCCACCCTCCACATGCTCCAGCGATTGTGGCAGCAGCGCAATGCCATTACACAGTACGAAGTGACACATGGCCTGATAAGCAGCGGTGCGGACCTCGGGGTGTTGAGCCACCGAGAGTGGAGGCAGGTGAAAGAGCTCTGCACCATCCTTGCGAGCTTTGAAGAAGCCACCAAAATGGTCAGTGCGGACAATGCTCTTGTCAGCATGAGCATTGTGGTGATCTTAGATCTGGAACAAGTGTTGGACACTCTGAAACAGCAGGTCCCAACCAGCAACGAAGGAGGAGACGGACAAAGATGCGGACACTGAGCCTTTCTCTCTGTCGAATCCAGAAGGCCCGACAGTTTCACAACTTTATCGGTCTTCATTCGGCAGTGGTTTGGGGTCCAGGGCTGGTGCAAGGCGGTGCCTCAACTCTCAGGGTAAATCATCTGAGGCAAGTCAGGGTTGTGTTGAAGCTGAGGCGAGGGAAGCGGAGGAGGAGGATGAGGTATTCCTGGACACCGACATTTCCGATGTCCCTGCCGTGTAAAGAGGTTGGCATGGATGGGAGGCGGAGGAGGAAGATGAGGAAGATCAGTTTGCTAGTGCCCCTCGACCCAGAGGCTTGGGAAATCAAGGCTCCATCTCTCACATGAGTGCTTGGATGCTCCATTTCCTCCAACATGTTCCTCGCATTAAGGTCATCAAACTGAACAACAGTTAATGGGTGGCCACACTCCTCGATCCCGGTTACAAAGCGAAACTCAGCACTTTCCTTCCACCCACCCAAATAGAGAGTAAAATGCAGGAATTGGACACCGTGCTGATTGATCAACTGGAGACAACTGTTGGCGCTTCCTTTATCAAATGTCACGGTAACAACTACAACATTACAGCAGTAGAGGGCAAGTGCGTAGAGGGTAGCCGCAGCAACATTTGGCAGAAGCCTAATGGGTGACTTGGTATTCTTATTTATCAACTCACCAACCCCCAAAATCGGGCACAATAAAAACAGGGGATTAAATCAGGGTGCTGACTATTGCGTTTCAACACAATGTTTTTGGATATTTTCCGGCCCCAATTTCGATTCTGGGTATCCAAAGGATAAAAGGCCCGAGCCGCTCCCAGCGTAGAGGTGTTGCCCTGCCCGCAGCCAGCGTCATATTGATTTGGACCTTCATCACAGTGGGGGAGTCATTACAAAAACGCTTTGGGCTTTCAAAAGAAAATGTGGACGTTTGACTTTTCAAGATAAATCAGGCGTATCTCTGATGAGTTGTGGCCCCCAATTCCCGGGGGTCCCGATTAGTTCCCGGTTACTTCACTTTCCTCTAAAACAAAATGGTCCTCTTAAAAAAATTTTTTTTAAAAAAAATAATTCCCATGAATTTTTTTTCTCGTTCCCCAAAAAGGTCATTTTGTGGTTTTGCAGTGAGAGGGCTGAAAAACACCAATTGTACACGGTTTTCAGAAAAAAAAGTATTCCTTTATTACTTCTTCATTAAAAATTTTCCCACTGTCAAAAGGGTTTTTGGTTTTATGGTGCTGTGAGAAAAGCTATAATCAACGGGCCTTTGAAAAGAAATGTGGCTTCTAAAAGGCATTTTTCTCTCACAATTTTTTAAAATGGGTGAGAAGTCATTTTTTTAATTTTTTGGGTCAAACTGCTGTGAAAACAAAACCTTTTCTACCCGGGCCCATTTTTTAAAATGTGGGTTTCTAACAGTTTTTTTTACAATTGTCAACAGTGGCCGAAGGGTAATTTTTTTTAAATTTTGGGGGGCATGTTGCTGTGAAATACAGATTTCCTACAGGTCCTATTTTAAAAAATGTGGTCTCTAACAGAAATTTGTTCTTCACAATTTTCAACAGTGGCCGAACGGTCAAAGGTCTTAGCTCTTCCCCACTTTTGTACAACCTTTTCATAGAGCCCTTGGTGAGGGCTATTGAGCATAATGAAAGCATCTTGGGGATTAGAATAGGGGATTACTGTATGAAGACAGCCTTGTTTGCTGATGACATACTCATGTTCATGTCGGATCCAGTTAAGGAAATAGGACCAATTTTTGACCTTATCAGGCACTGTGGGGGGTCTTCGGGTCTTTGGATTAATGTCTCAAAATGTGAGATATTAGATATCTCATCTAGAGGAGTTTTGGCTTCCTTGGCGGAGAGACACAAATTCCCGGTGACACTAGCCAAGACAAGTATAAAATATTAAGGGATACACATAGGCAAGTATCCGGAATCTATATACTCACTAAATTATTGCCCCGTCATTCGGAAAATTGAGTCAGAATTAGGGAGATGGAATAATTTACCCCTGTCATTATCTGGTCGAATAAACCTAATAAAAATGATTAGTTTTCCCAAGCAACTTTACCTAATGCAAACTATCCCTTTACTGTTGAAGCACACGGACGTACAAAAGATAAATAAACTTTTTTCTTCTTTTATTTGGGCCCATATGCGGCAGAGGTTCGGGCTGAAGACACTGATGCTTCCTAGGGACCGGGGGGGATTAGGTTTCCCGGTTATCAGGATTTATAATCTTGCATGCCTCCTACGCCATAGTATAGATTTTATTCAGCAGTCAAATTTTTTCTCTAATTTGTCTTTGGAGTCCAATCTAGCAAGTCTTTGGAGCCTGAGTAGCCTACTCCATACAAAATACTCCAAAATCCCGTTGTCGGTCAGGAAATAAAGTCATAAAGGACACTGTTGCTGCATGGAAAGCTGTCAGAAAGTGGATGGGTCTCTCATTTTTGTGTTCTAAGCACTTGTATTTGTGGGGGCATCCGGAGTTTAAACAAGAGTTTAGGAGGTGGCGCAATGTGGGACTTCTAACAGCTAGACATCTCTTTTATCGGCCGGAGAAACGGTTCTTAACTTGCCATGAAATAGGATCTAAGCTGGAGACTCCAGGAGGCTGCTACCTGGTTTATGCGCAGGTCATGGGTTTTCTACGTGACCGCTTGAGGAATTACGGGAATGAGTTCCAATCAAATAGCTATGATTCCTTCATAGGGTCACCGCCGCAAAAGAATTCCTTGTCATTCCTTTATCGATCGCTCAGGGAGGATCCGGGGGATAGGAGGCAACCTAAAGTATTTTTGCGGTGGGCACGCCAGCTGGGGGACCCTGATGTACCCGGGCAGATTTTAGAAGGGTGGCAGCGGGTACAGAAACTCATTCCTTGTGAAAATTCTAATTGCTCTATTATGCAATATATGCATTTGATGTACCTCCTCATCCGAGTGCACCAGATAGATTGGTGGCATGCCCCAAATGCCCACACCCGGGTGCGGACTTATATCATGGCATATGGACATGCCCAAGGTCACAAGACTTTTGTGAGCAGGTATTAAATATACTCCGCAATAAGCTGGACTTGGAGATGGACTTATCTCCCTACTCTATGATCTTTCATATTGATCTGGGTGACTCTAGGATATCGCCGTTGGTCCATATCTTCTTTTTAGTGGCAAAAAGGTGCCTCCTGAAGAGATGGCTTGACCGAGATATCCCCTCCACAGATATGGTGATAGCACAGGTTAAGCACTTTCTTTTTTTGGACAAGAGGGAGGTGGAGACCAACAAAGAATTGCGTGCTAAAGGGTTCTTTCACAAATGGAGAACTTTTATTGAAAATGTTTTAGCATTACCAGAAATACGAGACATCATGTTTCCCTTTAAGGATACAATGTGGTACATGCGTAGAAAACTGGCGGACGATCTGGGGCCACTTCAGGTGGATTGACAGAGTGAATAGCAAGAGGGTGAGATAATTTTTGGGAGGTGACCGAGACCAAAAATATTCTTAAGTTGTCCTTCAGTTTGAAGCATTTATTTGTTATTTGGATATTGGGACTGTAGGTGCAGAGGCTGGGGGAGGGAGGAAGTTTTTTTTTTTTGTTAAGGGTTGAATATGTAAAACTGACACTGAATGTATCTAATTTGCATCATTTACGCTTTTATACATTTCATTGGTGTCAATAAAAATTGTTAAAAAAAAAAAAGGTTTTAGCTCACACTTGCGCTTCAGCACGACTGTTTTTCTTGCTTCATCTTTAGGGCCTTTTTGCCGTGTTAATAGATGACGGACGCCAGCCCGGGCTCTCACCGCACCATCTGTCACTCTGCGTGATCCACTTTTACAGCCTCACCTGCCTTGATCAGTAATTTCCTTCAACCAACTTGACAGTAGAATGCAGGATTTTCAGACAGGCCTCGTTGACCTACTGGGGACATCTGTTTCGTTTGCTTCACATTCTAATTAGAGATGGGCGAATTTCTCTAAAATTCGGTTTGGTCACTTCGCCGAATTTCCCGACAAAAATAAATTTGGTCCGAATTACTTTGGGACGAAACGCGTTAAAAAACAGCTTTTTCCAGGCTGCACAGAGCCTGCAGGGTGCTGTAGAATGTTGTGCCATGCTTAAATATGCAGAGGGAGCTTGGTTTGGTCTTCATACAATGTTGTGTTTTAGTATGACACGCACATGACTGCTGCCGCTCTTAGAATCACTTCACTATAAAATTCCCTGGGCACTTAAGAGGGCAAAACTGACCAAAAAACTGAAGGGGGAATGTAGCCTGAGAAAGTAATGGCAGCGACAGCTGGAAAAAAACAAGCTGAGGGCTCAGGTGATAACATCAGTGACAGAGTGTGGAGGTGACGGCGGCAGCCACAGCATCATGAGGTCAGAGAGTGGCACAATGAAATTCTGGAGGTGGCAAAAACAGGAGTAGGCCACAGAGTGGCACAATGACACAGTTTGTAGGTCACGGCAGCAGCCACAGCAGAAGCAAGAGGTCAGACAGTGGCACAATGACATTCTGGAGGTGGCAAAAACAGGAGTAGGACACAGAGTGGCACAATGACACAGTGTGTAGGTCACGGCAGCAGCCACAGCAGCAGCATGAGGTCAGACAGTGGCACAATGAAATTCTGGAGGTGGCAAAAACAGGAGTAGTCCACAGAGTGGCACAATGACACAGTGTGTAGGTCCCGGCAGCAGCCACAGCAGCATCATGAGGTCAGACAGTGGCACAATGACATTCTGGAGGTGGCAAAAACAGGAATAGGCCAAAGAGTGGCACAATGACAGAGAGTGGAGGTGACGGCGGCAGGAGCAACAGCATGAGGTCAGAGAGTGGCACAATGACACAGTGTGGACGTCACGGCACCAGCAATAGCAGCAGCATGAGGTCAGACAGTGGCACAATGACACAGTGTGTAGGTCACGACAGCAGCAGCATGAAGTCAGACAGTGGCACAATGACAATCTGGAGGTGGCAAAATCGGTAGTTCGACACAGAGAGGAACAATGACAGAGAGGGGAGGTGACGGCGGCAGCAGCATGAGGTCAGACATTGGCAACATGACATTCTGGAGTTGCCAAAACTTGCGTGGGCACAGAGTGGCACAATGACACAGTGTGTAGGTCACGGCGGCAGCAGCATGAGGTCAGGCAGTGGCACAATGACATTCTGGAGGTGGCAAAAACAGGAGTAGGCCACAGAGTGGCACAATGACACAGTGTGGAGGTCACGGCAGCAGCAGCATGAGGTCAGACAGTGGCACAATGACATTCTGGAGGTGGCAAAAACTGGAGTAGGCCACATAGTGGCACAATGACAGAGAGTGGAAGTGACGGCAGCAGCAGCATGAGGTCAGACAGTGGCACAATGACATTCTGGAGGTGGCAAAAACAGGAGTAGGCCACAGAGTGGCACAATGACACAGTGTGTAGGTCACGGCAGCAGCCACAGCAGAAGCAAGAGGTCAGACAGTGGCACAATGACATTCTGGAGGTGGCAAAAACTGGAGTGGGCCACAGAGTGGCACAATGACAGAGAGTGGAGGTGACGGCGGCAGCAGCATGAGGTCAGACAGTGGCACAATGACATTCTGGAGTTGGAAAAAACATGATTAGTCCACAGAGTGGCACAATGACAGTGTGTAGGTCACGGCAGCAGCAGCATGAGGTCAGACAGCGGCACAATGACATTCTGGAGGTGGCAAAAACTGGAGTAGGCCACAGAGTGGCACAATGACAGAGAGTGGAGGTGACGGCGGCAGCAGCATGAGGTCAGACAGTGGCACAATGACATTCTGGAGGTGGCAAAAACAGGAGTAGGCCACAGAGTGGCACAATGACACAGTCTGTAAATCACTGCAGCAGCACCATGAGGTCAGACAGTGGCACAATGACATTCTGGGGGTGGCAAAACAGTAGTATGCCACAGAGTGGCACTATGACAGAGAGTGGAGGTGATGGTGGCAGCAGCATGAGGTCAGGTAGTGGCACAATGACATTCTGGAGGTTGCAAAAACAGGAGTAGGCCACAGAGTGGCACAATGACAGAGAGTGGAGGTGACGACGGCAGCAGCATGAGGTCAGACAGTGGCACAATGACATTCTGGAGGTGGCAAAAACAGTAGTAGGCCAGAGAGTGGCACAATGACAGAGAGTGGAGGTGACGGCAGCAGGAGCAACAGCATGAGGTCAGAGAGTGGCACAATGAACAGTTGGATCGTCACGGCACCAGCAATACAGCAGCATGAGGTCAGACAGTGCACAATGACACCGTATGTAGGTCACAGCAGCAGCAGCATCCCGTCAGACAGTGGCACAATGACATTCTGGAGGTGGCAAAACAGTAGTAGGCCACAGAGTGGCACAATGACAGAGTGTGGAGGTGACGGCGGCAGCAGCATGAGGTCAGACAGTGGCACAATGACATTCTGGAGGTGGCAAAACAGAAGTAGGCACAAGAGTGGCACAATGACACAGTGTGTACGGTCCACGGCCCGCAGCAGCATGAGGTCATACAGTGGCACAATGAAATCTGGAGGTGGCAAAACCAGGCGTAGGTCACAGAGTGGCACAATGAAACTGAGATGTGTGGAGGTCAGGCAGCATCAGCATGAGGTCAGACAGTGGCACAATTTGACATTCTGGTAGGTGGCAAATAACTGAGTAGCCACCATAAGTGGCACATGACAGATAGTGGAAGTGACGGCAGCGAGCAGCAATGAGGTCAGACAGTGGCACAATGACCTTCTGGAGGTTGGCAAAAACAGGAGTAGGCACAGAGTTTGCACAATGACACAGTGTGTAGGTCACGGCAGCCTAGCCACAGCAGAAGCAAGAGTCAGACAGTGGTCACCAATGACATTCTGGGGTGGCAAAAACTGGAGTGGGCCACAGAGTGGCAATGACAGAGGTTGGAGGTGACGGCGCAGCAGCATGAGGTCAGACAGTGCCACAATGACATTCTGGAGTTGGAAAAAACATGATTTTGTCCACAGAGTGCACAAAGACAGTGGTAGGGCACGGGAGCAGCAGATGGGTCAGACAGCGGCAAATGACATTCGGAGTGGGAAAAACTGGATAGGCCCCCAGAGTGGCACAAGACAGAGAGGGAGGGGAGGCGGCAGCAGATGAGGCAGACAGTGGACAATGACATTTGGAGGGGGCAAAAACAGGAGAGCCACAAGGGCACAAAGACAAGTCTGTAAATCACTGCAGCGCACCATGATCGACAGTGGCACAATACATTTGGGGTGGGAAAAAAGTATATGCCACAGGTGGCACTATGACAGAGAGTGGAGGTTGGGGGCAGCAGCATAGGCAGGTAGTGGGACAATGCATTCTGGAGGTGGGGAAAAACAGAGTAGGCCACGGGGGCACAAAGACAGAGATGGAGGTGCGACGGCAGCAGCAGAGGTCAGACAGTGGACAAGACATTTTGGAGGTGGCAAAACAGATAGTCCCGAGAGTGGCACAATGACAAGAGTGGGGGTGACGGTGGCAGCAGCATGAGGTCAGGGCAGTGGCACAATGACATTTTGAGGTGGCAAAAAATGGAGTAGTCCAGAGATGGCACAATGACAGAGAGTGGAAATACGGTGACAGCAGCAGGGTCAACAGTGGGACAATGACTTCTGGAGGTGGCAAAAACTGGAGTAGGGCACATGTGGGCCAAAGACGAGAGTGGAGGGGCGGCGGGAGCACAATGAGGGCAGACAGGGGCACTATGACAAAATTTTGGAGGTGGGAAAACAGGAGTAGGTCACAGAGTGGCACAATGAAACAGTGTGGAGGTCACGGAGCACAGCATGAGGTCAAAAATGACAATGACTTCTGGAGTGGCAAAAACAGGAGTAGGCACAAGGGCCAATGACACGTTTGTAGGTCACGGGACCACAACAGCCACAGAGCACATGAGGGCATAAAGTGGCACAATGAAAAGTGTGGAGGTGGGTGGGAAAAAACCCTCCCCCGGAAAGATGGTTTGGTGGGGTGGGAAACTGGCAGCAGATGTGTGGCATCAGGGGGGGGGCGGGGTCAAAATAGTGGCTGAGGCAGGTAGTTTGAACCCAGACTAATTTCTCACAGTTTGGGTGAGGCGTCATGGCTGATGTAGTTTGACACCTAAGGCATTGGTGTGTGGAAATCCTGGCCGATCCACGCCTGATTCATCTTGACAAAGGTCAGTCGTCCACATTTCCCGTGGACAAGCGGGTTCTCCTTGGGCTAACGATGGCCCCCGCCGCACTGAACACCCGCTCTGATGCCACACTACTGGCCGGGCAGGACAGCTTCTCCACTGCAAACTCGGCAAGTTGTGACCACACATCCAGTTTGGCTGCCCAGTAGTCCAGCGGATCTTCTAACTGGGGTGGCAGAGTGCTGTCCAAGTAGGCCACCACCTGTTGGTTCAGGAACTGCTCCAGGTCCTGCTGCTGGTGCTGGCGACTACCCTCCTCACTAGGCGGGTGAAGGAAGCTGCTCATCAGTGACTCCAGACTTAGGTTTCTGCTGATGGAGCTGGTCTTGCTCCAACCCCCCCAACCTTCCCCCAGCAGCCGCAGCAGTAGTACGTGAGCGCTGAAGAACCCCCCGGTCAGACCTGTCAGACGAGTGACGATGCCGCACATAGGCAGCGACCAACTGACTACGGAGGATTTCCCTATAGTATTTGAGTTTGTCCTCCCTCTCAGTAGCTGGGAAAAAGGCTCCCATTTTGGAGCGGTAGCGAGGGTCCAATAGATTGGAGAGCCAGAAGTCATCCCTCTGCCGGATGCTGACTATTCGGCTGTCACTAGCCAGGCAAATCAGCATGCTGCAGGCCATCTGCACAAGTGACTCCGAGGGGCTCCCTGCCTCCATCTCCACTGTATACATCCACGCTGCTTGCGGGTCATCTGCCTCGTCTTCCTCATCTCCATCTACCTCCTCCAGCTGCTCCTGCTCCTCCTCTCTTGTCACCTGGGTAGAAAATCCACTCATTTCACCAGACAATGCTTCTGCTCCAATGTCCTCCTCCTCCTCCTCCTCCTGCTTTTCCTCCTCTTCCTCCATTTCAGTCCCCACCGGACTCATGTGGCCGCGAGATGTAGTCGCCACGTCTCCAGTCCCCTGCCCAGACAGATTTTTCAGCATCTGTTCCAGGACATGAAGCAGTGGAATGACGTTATTCATCCTGTAGTCCTGGCGACTGACAAATAACGTGGCCTCCTCGAATGGCCTCAACAATCGTCAGGTGTCACGCATGAGCTGCCACTGGTTGACATCAAAGTTACACAGGGGAGTACTCCTGTCCGCCTGGATCATCAAAAAATCGTTAATGGCCTTTCTCTGTTCATACAGTCGGTCCAACATGTGCAGGCTGGAATTCCAACAAGTGGAAACATCGCATATCAGAGTGTGTTGGGGGAGGCCGTTCTGCCACTGCAACTCGAGGAGGGTGTTCCTGGCTTTGTAGGAATGGATGACGTGCATGCACAGTTTCCTGGCCATTTTCAGAATCTGCTGAAGATCGGTGGAAGACTTCAGGTACCTTTTCACAACCAGATTGAACACATGCGCCATGCAGGGCGCATGGACCATCCCTCCTCGGTGCAGCGCGGACACCATGTTACTCCCATTGTCCGTCACCATGGTTCCGATTTGCAGTTGGCGCGGAGAAAGCCACACATCGATTTCTTGCTGCATGACGCGGAGCAGTTCCTCCCCTGTGTGACTTCGTTCGCTGAGGCAAGCCAGGTGTAGAACTGTGTGACACCACTGTGCCCTACACATGTGGCATGATGGAGCAGTACTTGTGGAGTATTTGTGGTGGTGGTGGTGGAGGAGGAGGAGGCGGAAATTGGCGCAGGAGCTGCAGTTTGACAACGTGAAGGAGAAAGCGGCGTCTCCTGTCCAAGTTGTTGGTGTGCCTGGGCAGGAAGCACATTCACCCAATCATCCGTAAAGGACATATACTGGCCCTGACCGTAGTTACAGCTCCAGACGTCTGCGCTGCCGTGCACCTTGGAATAAACCAATAAGCTCAAGGACTGGCAAACTTTCTGTCCTACATATTTATGAAGTGCTGGTACTGCCTTTTTGGAATAGAAATTACAGCTTGGAACTCTCCATCTCGACTTGGCACAAGCCATTAGTTCTCTGAATGGTGCAGAGTCCACCATTTGGAAAGGGAGGGACTACAGTACCAACAACCTGGACAGGAGCACGGTCAGCTGCTGCACATTAGGATGGTTGGACGCATACTGTTGTCTCTCTGCAATCGCCTCGTTGAACGACTGCTAGCGCCATGAGTAGCGAGGAGCAGGAGCATCTGGACCGGGAGATGATTGCAAAGAGAAACAGCTCCCTTCTGCAGAGGTGGTGGAGCCTTGACTGGCTGCAATGGCATGCGTGCCACTGGCCGCTGCTGCTGCTCTGGCGGTAGGATGGACCACCACATCTGAGCCACGTTTCTCCCAGGCCACCGGATGGTGACGCTGCATGTATTTTGATGCAGGGCCGTGGTGCCAACGTTAGCTCCCTGGCCACGCTTCACTTTCTGCCCACAGATTCTACATATACCCATATTTGGCTCCTCCGGTGTCTTAGCAAAGAACTGCCACACCGCCGAGTAGCTGATTTTACCGCCAACGCTCCTCACTGAGTGACTACTGCCGCCGCTGCCTCGCTGAGCCCCTGTGCCGCTACTTTCTTGGACCTGCGAAGCGGGTTTTCTACCCCGTGGCCGCTTGGCTCCCGACTTCACACTACTGCTGACTCACGGCCACACAACCCACTTGCTGGCTGCGCCGCTGCCTGACGCGCAAGCTGACGCCCTCTTCTCCTGACGATGATGAAGCCCTTGCTTCACTTGGCTCCCAAGTGCGGTCGGCTACATCATCATCTATTTTTGTTTCATCATCACTGCTGTCCTCATCACCGGTCTTGGTATGCAGAGGCTGACCCCTCACAACATGATCTCCCATGCCACTCTTAACATCTATACTTTGCTGCCTACTGCAAGAAGCAGGGGATATTGGCCCCATTTCTTCACTGCCAAGTAGCTGCTGACTGCCCTCCTCAAATTGTTCATCCTCGCTATATAGTGGCGCTGAGCCCAGACCACATAGTAGATCTCTGGCTGAGGGACCGGATGGGACAGAGGCGGGTTGAGGACAGGTGAGGGCCGCTGACCCGCCTCCTGGGCCATTCCAACTACGGGGTGTGTCTGACGATCCCACCGAACTCTTGGCTGGGATTGTCAGATGTCACTGGGGGGAAAAGGGATGACCTGTCAACCCAAATCAAAAAACCCTTTTGGGGTTGCTAGTCCACACCCCGGCCCTAAAAATGGCATTTGGCCTCACCGATGACCCCTGCGGGACGTACCCTTGCTGTGCTGCGACCTGGGCCTACTCCAGGAATGCGTCCCACTGCCACTCCAGGAAACCCTGCCCCCTTTCTGTCGACAACGTTTTTCTAAAATATACAGAAAACTTTTTGATGAAGATATCTGTAAGATAAATAAAACCCTTATTGACTCCAAAAAAACCCACTAAGAAGCTTGGGTAAGCCTTTGGATATAAATTGCGCTCCCCAAATGGCAGAAAAATGATTTTAAAAATTACCTTTTAAAAAACTCGTGTATTTTACTGAATATAAAAGCACAAACAGGCTTAAAGGGTTTCTCACAACAAGGATTGCTTTTTATGTTAAAGATCTTTCAAAAAAAGTCATTTTGCAAATGTTTCATTGCATTGTCTTACCTATTCTTAGAATCCCCCAATAAGGGTTCATCAGCAACTCAGGACATAGCTACAACCGTGTACTCCTCATGATGGGCTGTAGGACGGTTGCTATGCACAACCTGGTTTCTACTGCACCTAGTAAAGCCAGTAAACACGCCCTGAATTTTCAAAATGAAACCAAAAAAAACAGAGGGGGAAATAATCAATTTAGAAAACCCCCTTTAATTCCCTTTGGATTTTAAATTATGCTACAAAAATTCTTCGTGGGGGGAAAAAAACAAAGTTTCTTTTTCTATACAACGCGAAAAATAATTATTAACCTTGGATGTAAATTGCCAAAGAATTGGCAAAAAAAAAACTACCACTTTGTACTGTTACAAATGGCATGTTTTTTACGCTACCAACAAGAAAAAAAACTTTAATTAACCCTTTCGGTTTTGTGAATTATGCACAGGCAAAATTTTTTTTTTTGCCGGTGAAAAAAACATTTTCTTTTAGCACCACAGCAGCAGAACAATGCTTAATTAACCCCGGGTTTTAAAATTGCGCAAAAATTACAGCCAAAAACTCCACTTTGTAGCGTTTTACAAGGGCTTTAAAATTTACGCTACACAACAAAGAAAAACTTGAAATTTAACCTTGGGTTATTAATTTGCACAGGAAAAATGTATTTTTGCCGGTAAAAAGACGGTTTCCTTTAGTCCCCACAGCAGCAGAAAACGTTTTAATTAACCCCGGGATGTAAATTGCGCAAAAGAATTTGAGCAAAAAAAAACTACCAGCTTTTAGCATGTTACAAGGGCTTTTTTTTACGCAAAACAGCAAGAAAAAAACTGTAATTAACCTTCGGTTGTAATTTATGCTACGGGCAAAATGTTTTTTTTTGCCGGTGAAAAAGAGGGTTTCTTTTAGCCACCACAGGGCAGAACAACGCTTAATTAACCCGGGGATGAAAATTCGCAAAAGAATTGAGCAGCCAAAAAACTACCACTTTGTAGCTGTTACTATGGCGTGTATTTTACGCTACACAACAAGAAAAAAACTTGAAATTTAACCCTTTAGGTTATGAATTATGCAAACAGAAAAAGTCTTTTTTGGGGTGAAAAAAAGGTTTTTTTTAGTCACCCAGCAGCAAACAACGTTTAAATTTAACCCCTGGATGAAATTGCGCAAAAAATTGAGCAGCCAAAAACTACCAGCTTTGTAGCAGTTACAAGGCGTTATTTTACCACACAGCAAGAAAAAAATTTGAAATTAACCTCGGTTTTGAATTATCTACAGGCAAAATGAATTTTTTCCCGGTGAAAAAAGACGTTTTTTTTAGCCACACAGCGGCAGAAAAACGCTTAATTTTTAACCCTTGATGAAAATTTGCGCAAAAAAATTTTTACACCAAAAACTCCCAGCTTTTACGGTTACAAGGCGTATTTACGCTAACAACAAAGAAAAACTTGTAATTAACCTAGGTTATGAATATGCACAGAAAAATGTCTTTTTTCCCGGTAAAAAAAAAACGTTTTTCTTTTAGTCACCACACAGCAGAACAACGTTAATAAACCCCGGGATGTAAATTGCGCAAAAGAATTGAGCAGCCAAAAACTCCCAGTTTGTAGCGTTTTACAAGGGCTGTATTTTACCTACACAACAAGAGAAAAATTTGTAAAAAACCCTTCGTTAATAATTATGCTACGGGGCAAAATTCTTTTTTTCCGGTGAAAAAGACTGTTTCTTTTAGTCACCCAAAACAGCAGAACAACGCTTAATTAACCCCGGGGATGTAAATTGCGAAAAAGAATTGAGCACCAAAAAACTACCAGCTTTGTAGCGGTTACTATGCGTGTAATTTTACGGTAAAAAAGCAAGAGAAAATTTTAAATTAACCTTCGGTTTTGAATTCTGCTAAAATAAAAAAAAATTAATAAAATAAAAAATATAATAATCTTGATTTATAAGCGCCAACAAATTCCGCCACTTTAAAAATTAAGGGAAATTCATACAAAAGACAGAATAACCCAGTGACGCTACTTAAGATGAACACAAGTGTGAGGGCCCTGCTCGCAAAGGGGTTTTTTTATACCCCTCCAAGAAGATGTAAATTTAGGAGCTCTTAAAACTGCGAAGGCTAGGATTGGCCGATGGTACGTGGTAGGGTTTCCCGAGAATGGTGCAGCTGTGCAAAAATTGAAGACGGGGATGGGGGGTTGAAAGATTGTAATCTGAATTTTTATGTCCTTTCCAGCGAGAGAGCGGGCAGGGTGGTAGACAGGATGGGAAGGAATGTTGGGGGGGCAGCACTGTGGAGAGCTTTAAAAAAAAAAGGGGAAAGTAATAATTTTTTGTTGTATTCTGACTGGGTGGGGAACCATTTCGCGATGACACAGGGAAGAGGGATCAGTATAGCGGGGGAAAGAAAAACAACCGGGGCTGCTTCAGGGCAGATTGGAGAGGGGAGATTTTTCAGAAGGGAACCCATAAACAAGGGGTTACAGTAATCAAGACGAAAAGAATATAGCGCAATGAGGGTTTTTTTTTTTCCACATGAGAAAAGGGACGATTCTGGAGATGTTCTTAGGGCAGGTGACAAAGCGGGCTAGGGTTTGGATATAGGGATGAAAACAAACAGAGTCTAGAATAACCCCCAAGACAGCGGCCGCTGCCCAGGGGGTTTTGGTGATGCCCACATTTAGAGAGAAATAGCAGATGTGGGGTTTGGGTTTTAGATGGGGAAAAACAAAAGTTCGGGTTTTTTTAGGGGGTTTTTTTGGAGATAGAAAGAGACATAGTCAAAGACAGCGGACAACGCCTTTTCTTAGCAGGGCGGGAGTGAGGGTTTTCGGGGAAAAGGGTAAATTGAGTGTCATCAGGTAGAGAAAAACGGGAAACCAAATCACTAGTTGGCCAAAGGGGGGTGTATAGATTGAGAAAGGGTGGACCAAGAAAACCCACCCCCGAGGGGCCCCAACAGCAAGAGGGAGAGGAGAAGAATGAACCTGCAAAAGAGAAAACTGAAGGAGCGGTCAGTGAGGTAGGGAAAAGAACCCAAACAAGGGTGTCCTGGAGGCCCAATTTGCTGAGCATCTAGGAAAGATGGGGATCAAGGTTCAAATGCTGCAGAGAGATCCAGAAGAAACCAACAACGGGATTTTCCCTGAGATTTAAACAGGGGAGGTCATTAGAGACTTTAAAGGAGCATTTCCGTGGGGGTGTAGGGGGGAAACCATTGTAGAGGGGCAAAAGAGTTACAGAGAGAACGGATTAGGCGAGAGTAACCAAACGTTTTCCGGGGGTTTTTTGAGATAAGGGAAGGTTTTGAGACTGGTCGGTATTGGCACGCAAATGGGGCCAAGAGGGCTTTTTCAGTAAAGGAGTTATAACAGCGTTTTAAAGGGGATGGAAAAACCCGTGGAGAGAGGTTTTCAGATTGTTGAGGGGAAGAGGACACGGAAAATTCGGAGAAGGGGAGGAATGGGGGGTTCTAAGCAGGTGGTTGGGCGAGCAGCAGAGAAGCCGAATATTTTCTTTTCTGTTTTTGGTCAAGAGCTGAAGCAAAAAAGGACGTCGGGGAGGGACAGGGTGTGCTGCTTTTGGTTTGTGATGAGATTTATCCGGATTCTGTCAATTTTTTTCTTGAAGTAGTGGCCAGGGCTCAGCACAGAGGTCATGACCAGGGTCGAGCTTGGTCTGGGAGGATGAAAGGGTCGAACAGGGGTTTGGTTTTTTGTTTAAGGTTGAGATGAGGGGGGTAAATATTTTTGTTTGGCGCAGTGAAGGGCAGTGTGGTAAGTCCTAAGCATGAATTTATAGTGGAGAAAGTCTGCGGTAGTTTTGGGACTTTCTCCACAGATGCCTCAGAAACACCTGGAACATCGCTGCAGATGGCGAGTCTGAGGTGTGTGCCAAGGCTGCTGGCGTCTGACTCTGGTGGTGCGGTGTGTGAGTGGTGCCAACTAGTGTTGAGCGATTATTATCGACAAAGTTGAAATCGGCACGGTATTTACATTGATCGGATTTTTTAGATCACGCGATAATTTAGGTTAAAATCTGTGCATAATCTATTAATATTGCGCCATTTTTGCCGCTTCCTGTCATTTTGGAGCCAAAAAATCAGCTTACAGAATAGAGCAGGGTGAGATGTGTGTGCGACGTCATGACTGGGATGTATATGGTTGCGATTGGCTGGAAAAATCACATGACCTCGTTTTACATAGAACAGCCCTTCCTGTTCATGATCAGTGTGTGTCAGCGTCTCATAGCAGTATGACGTGCGCTCTGCCTCTGTCCAAACAGCTCAGCAAACAGCTCAGCAAAATTATTCTATTTTTTCACAGAGACAGCTCTACTTTTAGCTGTGATCCTTAGAACTTTGTTAGATCTGAGATTTGCAGATTTTAGGTGTTAGGCAGATAAATTTAAAGGACAATCTACCGCTGTAACGTCACGGGAAGGAGGGGGGGGGAGGGGTAGGCGGGCGAACACAGACATGCTCTATAAAGGATACTGCATATTGTACAGCCAAAACTTTGTTTAGACATTGCATTGCCTTATATTAGGATACAGATCTTTTCTGGTAACTGCAGGTCTATTTGTTAGGTACAAAACTCCACTTTTATTATCAGTATACATTTCAGATAGGTGTTCTTTTCAATTTTGCCCCAGTCCAGCTTTGTTGATATGGCCACCTTTTCAGATAAATTTGAATCCAGCAATTTTGTAGTCACCACAGGTGTACTGATAGGTGCCAAAAATACCTTTTATTATCTGTATAACATTTTCAGACAGGTGTTTTTTTTTTACGTTTTGGGCAGGCAAGGTTTGTTGATAGAGATAATTTGCAGTAAAATTTTAATACAGCAATTTTGTATCACCACAGGTGAATTGATAGGGCCAAAAATACCTTTTTTTATCCCCTACACATTTCAGATACGTGTTTTTTTTCACTTTGGCGCAGGCTAGCTTTTTTTGATAGAGCCACTTTGCAGTTAAATTTGATTCCAGCAATTTTGTAGTCACCACAGGTGTACTGATACTTGCCAAAAATACCTTTTCTTATCCGTATACATTTCAGACAGGTGTTTTTTTTCACTTTTGGTTAGTCAAGCTTTGTTGATAGAGCTACTTTGCAGTTAAATTTGAATACAGCAATTTTTTTAGTCACCACAGGTGAATTGTAGGTCCAAAATACCGTTTATTATCCATATAACATTTCAGACAGGTGTTTTTTTTTTCACTTTTGGGCAGTCAAGCTTTGTTGATAGAGCTACTTGCAGTTAAATTTGAATACAGCAATTTTGTAGTCACCAACAGGTGAATTGATAGGTGCCAAAAATACCTTTTATTATCCTCTATACATTTCAAATACGTGTTTTTTTCACTTTGGCGCAGGCCAGCTTTGTTGATAGAGCCACTTTGCAGTTAAATTTGAATACAGAAACTTTGTAGTCACCATAGTTTTAATGATAGGTGCCAAAAATACCTTTTATTATCCGTATACATTTCAGAAAGGTGTTTTTTTCACTTTTGGTCAGTCAAGCTTTGTTGATAGAGCTACTTTGCAGTTAAATTTGAATACAGCAATTTTGTAGTCACCACAGGTGAATTGATAGGTGCCAAAAAAAACGTTTATTATCCGTATACATTTCAGACAGGTTTTTTTTTAAACTTTTGGCCCGGGTCAAGCTTTGTTGATAGGTTTAGTTTTAAAGGGGACTGCGTTGGTATCGAGTTTTCGATAGTCGATGTCGGCCGCTTTGAAAAGGGGTTTTTCGATAGTGAGCATGGGTTTTATGCGCGAAGGGGACCATTAAAGTCTATGGGGGAGAACCAAACCCTTCTTTTTTTCCCCCCAAAACCCAAGGTTTTTTTTTTTGGAAAAGCTGAAATTAAAAACCCACAAAAAAGCCCCAAATGGATATGTGTACATCTTAGGCAACACATTTTGGTTATAAAGTCACGAAAAAAAGGCACAGACCTTTTTATTTTTCCCTGTTTTACCACAGCCTGACCAAAAACCTGCAACACCCAAAAATTTAAAAAAGTGCCAGAAGGCAGTAGGGTTTTGGGAACCCATCATGTTACTTGAACTGGACATTGAATTTTTCCCTGTCCGGGGAACGCAGGGGGGGCCCCCAAAAACCTGCTAAACCCCCAAAAAAAAAAAGTGCCGGAAAAAGGGGTTTTAAAAACCCAACCTTTTTTAGTTTCAGGGAAACATTGACTTTTCCCTGCCCTGGGCCACAGCTTTGGGGGCCCCAAAACCTGCATCCCCCCCACATTTAAAAAGTCCCCGGGAAAAAAAGGGTCTTTCAACCCCTTTTTAAAAAGTTTCCCCCTGGCCATTGACTTTACCTTTTCCGGGCCCAAACCCATGGGGCCCCAAACCTGCATGACCCCCACTTTTAAAAATTTGGGGAAAAAAAGGAGTTTTCAACCCCATTTTAGTTTCATTGGACATTAAATATACCTTCCGGGGGCCACAGCATGAGCCCAAACCTGAAAACCCCCCACTTTTAAAAAGTCCCGGGGAAAAAGGAAAGTCTTTCAACCACCATTTTATTTTCATGGACATTAAATAAAAATGTCCTGGGCCACAGCATGACCCCCAAACCCTGCATGACCCCCACATTTTAAAAATCCCGGGAAAAAGGGAGTCTTTAAACCCACCATTTTAGTTTTTTGGACTTTGATAAAACCCTGCCCTGGGCCACAGGCCTTGACCCCCAAAACCTTGCATGACCCCCACTTTTAAAAAAAAGTGCCGGAAAAGGGGAAGTTTTTTTCAACCACCATTTTAGTTGAACTTGCATTGACTATACCTGTCTGGGCCACAGCAGGGCCCCCCAAACCCCTCCCAGGACCCCCTAATTTAAAAAAGTGGGGGAAAAAGGAGTCTTTCAACCACCTTTTTTATTTTTCACTGGACTTTGGGCTATACCTGCCCTGGGCCACAGCATGGCCCCAAACCCTCCCCCCCATGACCCCCCACTTTTAAAAAAAAGGGGGGGGAAAAAAAGGGTCTTTAAACCCCATTTTAGTTTCCACTGGACATTGACTATACCTGCCCCCTTGGCCCCCGCATGACCCCCAAACCTGCTTTGACCCCCCACATTTAAAAAGGGGCCAAAAAAAAAGGGGGTTCTTTCAACCCCATTTTAGTTAAAAGGGGACGGGGGCCCTTACCTGTCCGGGGCCCCCAGCATGAGCCCAAAAAACCCTGCTTGCCCCCAATTTTAAAAAAGGGCCCGGAAAAAAAGGAAAGTCTTTAAACCCACTTTTTCCCAAGTTTCACTGGAAAATTGATTTTAAAACCTGCCCTGGGCCCCCAGAAATGACCCCCCAAACCTTTTGCTGCCCCCCACATTTAAAAAGTGCCGGAAAAAGGAGTCTTTCAACCCCATTTTGGGTTTCATGGACTTTTGGACTATACCTGCCCTGGGCCAAAAGCAGGGCCCCCAAACCCCTGCATGACCCCCACTTTTAAAAAAGTCCCGGGAAAAAAAGGGTTTTCAACCCTTTTTATTTTTCACGGGGACATTGCTATATGCCCGGGGCCCCACAGCATAAACCCAGGGCCGCAGTTCATTTGGGTGGGGTAAAAAGGCCCAGGCTGGCATCCCCCATTTTTTTTTAAACCCCCAGGGTTAAAATGCCCTGTTAAACGCAAAGGAAAAACGAAAAATTGTCTTTTGCTGAAAGCAGAGTGCGGAAGCGGATGTTTGAGAACTCCAGTTTTTCCCTTGTCACAGTCAAATTAAAGGGGGTTTTGGGGCTTCCCCCTTTCGTATGATTTGGGGCCCAAAATTGAGTTTAAATTTTGGAAAAAATGGTGGTTATCGTTTTTGGGTTAAAACCCAGGTCCCCCTTTATTTGGCATTTTTTTTTCTAAATTTTACCCCAAAAAGTGCGGAAAGGAAAAATGGTCTTTTGAAATTTGTTCTCTGCCCGGCTCCATACCCCAGTCCTTGAATAAATAATCTGGTCGGGTTTTCCCTTTGTCCCTTTCCCTTGTACAATTCAGGGGGAATTTTTTTAAACAGCTTTTTTTTAATGCTTTTTTTAGTACTTTAATTTCTAGGAAAAAAAACTTTTTTAAAAATAGGATGGAAACCCCCACCATTTTCTTTTTTTTCTTTTTTTTTTAAATTGAAATTAAAGGGGGTTGTCCCCAATACAGGGTTTAAATAGCTATTTTTAAAGATTTTGCCAAAAACAAGTCATTTTGAAATTTTGGGGCCCCTTTAAACCCATTTGTTACCTTTTCCTTTTTTTTGGGACAGCACCATCACCCTGAGCCACTTTTGGGACAATTGTGAAAAACCCAAAATGTGGGTTTTAAAACAACATTTTTTTAAAATTTGGAAACCTGTAGTATAGTTTGTTTACAGCAAAAATTGCCCCAAAAATTTTAAAAAAGGCATGACCCTTTGGGAGCCATTTTGGCCCAAAATTGTAAAATTGGAAACAAAAATTTTGGGGTTTAGAAACAACCATTTTTTTTTATAATTTGGGGAAACCTGTAGTATTCTGCATTTCAAAGCGCTTTTGACCCAAAAATTAAAAAAAATGCCTTTCTCAGCCCCCTTTTAAAAAAATTGTGGGGGGGAAAATGAATTTAGAACCCACATTTTTTGTTAAAAAGGACCATGATTTTTGCTGTATTTTCACGTAGCAATAAACCCCAGAAAATTATAAATAGGGAATTCTCACCCAACTTTTAAAAAATTTGTGGGGAGAAATGCCATTTTAGAAGCCAATTTCTTTTCCCCAAAGGGAAAACCTTTTAATTATAGCTGTTTCTCAAAAGAAAATTTGAAAAAAAAAAATTATAAAATTTACTTCTCAGCCATTTATTAAAAATTTTTGGGGGGGAAAGCCATTAAAAGTCCCATTTTGTTCCAAACCCCCAAAAGATTATTGCTTATTCCCCAGCAACAGGGACCTTAAAAAACCATTGAAAAATCCCGAAAACTTTTAAGAAAAGTGAGTAAAGGAAAACGGTGTTGTCATAAAACCCTTTTGCTGTCTTTTACAGTTTTTACGAAAAAACCGCAAAAGGGGAACTGTTGGGAAAAGAGAAAAAAAAAAAATTTTGCAATAAAAAATTGATCTTTTTAAAAAAAAAATTTTTAAAGGGACTCCATTTCTGTTTAAAAAGGAATGTAAAGTGGGACGGGGAAACTAACCCGGTCCCCTTCGGAAATTGGGGCCCCCCAAATCACCCAGGGATCCATGCCTGTTTTCATCTTGTTGAAAGGGTTAAAAAACGATCCCAAATTTTCGGGGGGGAAAAGGGGCCGGGAAGGGGCGTTTTCTCTTTTTTAATGGACCCTCCCTATTTTGGGGGTTTGGAAAGGTTTCCCCCGCTAGGTATGACGGGGGCTGTTGGGGGACAAAAACCCAAATGGTGGACAAACCCCAGCTGGGCCCATTTGCCCTTTTTTGGGAAATCCCCAGAATTTCATTGGGTCCCGGAACACTATGAAAAAAATCGGTGTTGAGACCCCAGATAGTCGTGCACCATGATTTAAAGCTGATTCTGTGTGTTGGATGTTTTTCCCCCTGCATTGAAATGCGTTTGGTGAGGGGGTTTAAACAAAGATTCCCCGGGAGGTCCCCCCATTTAGGCTTTCGGGCCCACCTTGCCCTGTGCTCCCGTACGCCTCCCTTGGACTCTACTGCTGTCACGTCGCTGATTTTTGGTCCACCGTGAATTTTGGGGGGAAGTGAAGCAGACGCAAAAAAGAGTCTTTTTGTTGATCAATCAGCAAGGTCTCCATTTCCTGCATTTTCTCTTATTTGGGGGGTGGAAGGGAAAAAGCTGAGTTTTTTTTTTTTACAGGGGATCCAGGAAAGGGGGGCCACCCAGTAAATGTTGTTCCCTTTTTGATGGCCCTTTTAATTTCGAGGGATTTATGTTGGAGGGAAAAGGGCATCCAAGCACTTTTTGTGAGAGATGGAGCCCTTGATTTTCCCCAAACCTTTGGGTCGAGGGGCAAAAATTAGGGGGCCAAAAAACTTTATCTTTCCCTCATCCTTTTTCCCCCCTCCGCCTTTTAAATTTCGCGCCAAACCCCTTTTCCCAAGACAGGGGCGTCGGTAAACATTTGGTTGGGCTAGGGGAAAACCCCTCCTTCCCCCGCTGCCTCCGGGACAGCTTCAACACAGCCTGGCTTGCCTGAGATGATGCACCCTGAGAGCTGATGCGCCACCTTGCACTAGCTATGGACCCCGAACCACTGCCTAATGAAGACCGATGAAATTGTGAAACTGTCGGGCCTTGTGGATTTGACGGAGAGAAAGGCTCCGTGTCCGCATCTGTGTCCGTCTCCTCCTCCGTCGCTGGCGGGACCTGTTGTTTCAGAGTGTCCAACGATCGTTCCAGAACTAAGATCACCACAATGCTCATGCTGACAAGGGCATTGTCCGCACTGACCATTTTGGTGGCTTCTTCAAAACTGGCAAGGATGGTGCAGAGCTCTTTCACCTGCCTCCACTCTCGGTGGTTCAACACCCCGAGGTCCGTACCGCTGCTTGTAAGGCATTGTGTCACTTCGTACTGCGTAATGGCATTGCGCTGCTGCCACAATCGCTGGAGCATGTGGAGGGTGGAATTCCAGCGTGTTGCCACGTCAACAATGAGACGGTTGACGGGGAGGCGAGCTGACGCTGCAACGCAGCCAGGCGGGACGAAGGATTGTGCGAAGGGCGGAAGTGCGAACTCAGACCTCAAGCCTTCTTCAGCAGGCAGTCCAGCACCGGGTAGCTCTTTAGAAATTTCTGGACTACAAGATCATGTCATGTGCCAGGCAAGGGATGTGCTTCAGCCTACCGATCTTAAGGGCGGCCAGCAGATTTCGCCCGTTATCGCACACCACCTTGCTGGCCCAAGGTTCTTGTCCCCAGCCAGCGCTCGGTCTCGTTGCTTAGAGCCGTCCACAGCTCCTGACTGTGTGTGGACGGTCTCCAAGGCAGATTAATTTCTACACGGCCTGGTGTCTCTGGGAACGTGATGCCACCAGAGGACCTTGGGGGACAGAGCCCTGCACCATCCCTGCGGTTTTGAAGAGCGTGTGCGCCGAGCCTGAGAGCCACCGTCACCCCAAGAGACATCCACCCAGCTCACCCAGTGAGCTGTCACAGAGTTATACCGGCCTTGGCCGTGCTTACTAGTCCATGTGTCGGTGGTGAGATGGACTTTTCCGGACACAGATGCAGACAACGCGCTTGATATTTTAGATGACACGTGGCTGGCCAGGGCAGGGACGGCTTTTCTGGCAAAGAAATGACTGCTCGGCATCTGGTATTGGGGCAGGCGAGGGCCATGACGTGCGGAACCCATCTGTGTCACCAGACGGAAAGGCACATTTCCAAGGCCAAAGCCTGGCAATGCCGACATTCAGGCTTTTGGCTTTGGGATGGTTTGGGTTAAAGTGTTCTTCTGCTCCCAATCCTGGAAGACAGAAGGCTGGCTGCTAGACTGGCCGCTGTACGGCCTGCAGGTCGTCAAACTGGCGGAAGGAGAAGGGGTAGGATGGGTCTCTGGTGGTGTGGTGGTACTCGGGCGACGGTGGAGGCTGAAGCGGAGGCTGATCCCTGATCATGACTCTGAGAGACATGGGCAGCTGAGGAACGCTTGTGGTGGCGGGGAGGAGGAGGAGGCGGAGAAGAGGGTTTTGACAGTGGTTGGAGGCCC
>JAODAL010033503.1:0-45485 GCA_025379985.1 Phyllomedusa bahiana
GCCTTACGAAAAATAGCAGAAATGCCCTTTTCTTTGAAGCCTACTGTGAACAGTTTATACATTGAACTCTATATAATGCAGCTTGCAATAAATATGTAAGCTCCCTCTAGTGGTGGTTTCAGACAGCTAGAATATTGTCACTTAACTTTTGCAGGGAATTTAGTATCAGAAAAACAGAGCACTGACTGCTATAAGGATGCATAAAGGAATTCATCAGCACAGAATTTTGCACCTAAAAATGACACGCTGCTAACCAGTGGAGATTCACTCAAACTCTATTCGAACAGCTAATAGCCTCTACATTCAAGTAACACAGAATATACAGACAGAAGATTAAAGTGAGCTTAACAGCACTTAAACCTAAAGACTCCAACAAAGCGTCTCATAACATTTAGAAGAATCTTTTTGAAATATTCTTGCAGCATTCTTACAATTATAGAAGAATTTCTCATTGAAAGTGATGAGGGATGATGATGGCTTCTTAATATCTGACCTTCCCGATTCCTAGTGCTTATTACCTCTTCCAACTGTAGATAAAATGTATAAAATCCCACCTAATGAGCTGAAAATGACATGTGACAGCTCTAATAGTTAAATTGCTACCAGAACAGGAAAGATTATAGGGATAAAAAAGCAGTTGTATTTGCTCCTATTTTTATCTAGCATATTGCTCTCGGTTTACAGATTGTGCTGAATGATCTATTTGAAGGTTACTCTCATTCAGCGTTCTGTTTTTTCAATAGACATAGTCATTCTAGGATTATTAAAAGACTTGCTGACAAATAGACCCATATTCAGCAATCCTGTTGTTATAACCTAATCTAATACTTGTTTCCAAGATCGAGGAGCTTATTCAAGACATTGATGGACCAGTTGTTAAATTAAAGTCCTAAATATCCTTCTTATTTAGCCAAAGAACTGTCCGTCATTGTCTATTTTGTTATTATTATGGTTTTTTTTTTGTATCTTCTACTAAGAATGTTCTCGTTGAACCTTTAGACTCTAGAGTCAACACAGGATGATAATGATAATGTCTATAGCAGTCAATAAGATTGAAAAAAGCAGTTTAATAAATGTTACTATTTTTAATAAGAGATGGACTATAGAGGACTAAAAAAGGGAAATTGTCTATGTGCCCCAACATTTCATTCCGAGCCATCCCCAGACATTCCCAACTATGGCACATAGTGTTGAGATTTAGATTAGGATTAATGTCAGATTCAATCCAAATACAAGCAATTCCAATTGGGCCAATCTGAATACATTTTGACAAAATTACCCATAAAATGGATTCTAACTCTAAATATAGCTTAGGATTGTGTGTGTGTTTTTTCACTGGCTGTTAATGTGGAGGCCTTTTGATGACCAAGACCTCAGTTTCTCTCCTCTATCAAATAAACAAATATGTCACAGAAATCAGCTTCTCTCCTCTATCATATAACCCTATATATCACAGAGCTCAGCTTCTCTCCTCTATCATATAACCCTATATATCACAGAGCTCAGCTTCTCTCCTCTATCATATAACCCTATAAATCACAGAGCTCAGCTTCTCTCCTCTATCATATAACCCTATATATCACAGACTCAGCTTTCCCCCTCCTTCCCTATAAAAAAATAACCTATATTTTCAAAAAGAGCTCAGCTGCTCTCCTCTATCATATAATCCAATATATCACAGAACTCAGCTTCTCTCCTCTATCATATAACGCTTTATATCAAAGAGCTCAGCTTCTCTCCTCTATCATATAACCCTATATATCACAGAGCTTAGCTCCTGTCCTCTATCATATAACCCTATATATTACAGAGCTTAGCTCCTCTCCTCTATAATAAAACCCTATATATCACAGAGCTCAGCTCCTCTCCTCTATCATATAACCCTATATATCATGGAGCTCAGCTTCTCTCCTCTATCTTATAACCCTATATATCACATAGCTCAGCTTCTCCCCCTCTATCATATAACCCTATATATCACAGACCTCAGCTTCTCTCCTCTATCATATAACCCATATTACACAGAGCTCACCTCCTCTCCTCTATCATATAACCTTATTTTAATCACAGAGCTCAGCTCCTCTCCTATACATATAACCCTATATATCACAGAGCTCAGCTCCTCTCCTCTAGCATATCACCCTATATATCACAGAGCTCTGCTACTCTCCTTCGCTCCCCTATGTAAAATTCTGGATCCTGGCTGGTGGCGGCTCTGGGGTCAGAGATATGGTCTCCACTGGAGCAGATTGGTTCTTGCCGGGGTGGGTTTTGGGCTTAAAGTGTCTGGCTTGTCCTTTCTTCTCCCTCACCCACATTTTCCCCACCTTGTTAAACTTGATGGACACGTGTCTTCTTTCAACCGTACAAACAAATGAAACTATTAATATAAAACCCTATATATCACAGAGCTCAGCTTCTTTCCTCTATGAATTAACCCTTTGTATCACGGAGCTCAGCCTCTCCCTTCCAAACAAATTTTCAAAAGCTTACCAATATATCACAGAGCTCAGCTTCTCTCCTCTATCATAAACCCTATATTCACAGAGCTCAGTCTTCTCAAACAAACCTATCATATTTTAACCCTATATATCACAGAGCTCAGCTTCTCTCCTCTATCAAAACCCTATATATCCTAGGCTCAGCTTCTTTCCTCTATCATATAACCCTATATATACAGAGCTCAGCTCCTCTCCTTTATCATAAAACCCCTATATATCACAGAGCTCAGCTCCTCTCCTCTATCATATAACCCTATATATCACAGAGCTCAGCTCCTCTCCTTTATCATATAACCCTTTATATCAAGTAGTAGCTCTGCTTCTCTTTTTCACATCCTGCTCTCAGATAGGGCAGCATAAACTACATGACAGATTCCCTTTAAGAATAATTAAACTGTTTTCCAACATAAAAGATCTAACTGTGATAAATTAACAAAAGACAAAAAAAAACTGATATTCCTGCACTGCTACATCTGTGATCTCCTTTGTTCTCTCTTTATTTGAAGCAAGGACACACCCATGAACTGTGATTCTGAGCTGTACACTAATTCACTAATTGGCAAGTATGAATATTCACATTTACCTTTCCTCACTTAAACTTTTTTGTATACCGGACCTCATCTATTATGGGACAATGAATCGGTGTCTTGTTTGACAATTCATATTATCTAGTATATCTTTGTCCAAGAAGGCACCAATTGGATCTACCTGGAGGGAATACTTTTTAAAAGGAAAGCTGTAATATTCAGGTTAATTTATCAGAGATGGGAAATATAAAAAATGATCTTCTTCCAGGCCCCAGAACCCATCAGAGAATAAAAAATAGGTGAGCATTTGCATAGAACATCATCTTCTGGAGCTATTTATTTGGTAGAATTGCATCTCATAGTTGCTTTAATTAAAAGGGGTCTTCCTTAATTCTAAACTTACTTTATTGGCTTTGCCTAATCTCTTTAGCATAAAAGGTTTCCCCCGAAACAAGCCATGCTGAGACACCCAGTGATCAACAGTGATCTATGGTCGTATAGCAATTGTTGATTTGTCCTACAGCACCACTACAGGGCAAACTAAGAACTACACAGTCCCTATACAATTCAATGGGCTGTCTATGGAAATCATGGATATGTTAGATCCTCCAGAGTGAAATAAAAAATTTTTTTTGCAATTGCTCTTGACTCCGGCTTAAAGATAATGGTCGTAAACTGCTCTATTAAGTGAATTCCTTAATGGAATATTTGAAAATGAGTTTTCTAAGCATAAATCTTTATGTAGTGTTTACCAGGGATCTAACATATACAAAAAATGCTGATATAAACCCACTTTATTTATATGTGAAAATATAGAACCAAATTACATAAAAATCACATATTTCTGAACTTATATTAATTTCCCTAAAAAATACCTGTGATGAAGTCAATGTGTGTAATGTATCAGTTTAGGAAATGCTGTTTATGAAAAATAATCATTACTTTTGCTACAACGATTTAGCCGGGAAGCTTTTTGTATTGTCTTCCTTTCTAATTATCTTGTTCACTGATCTATAACTGCTCCTGACAATAGAAACAAGGCTGTTGACTGTGTTCAGACATTGATCACCAGACTGGAGAGTTCATGGGCTAGTAAACTTTTTCTTTCAGCTGTATCATGATTTCTATTCATCGCTACTTTCCGTAACAGAAAAACATCTTTTTTTTTTCTCTAAAAATACAGTGTATGTATATTAGGTAAAATGACCTTTAAATAATGTTTATGTAATATATTTTTACTTTTAGTTCCAAAACCTAAATAATTTTAGATTTTTTTACAACTTGCCCTGGAAATGACTATTTATTTTAACCCTTTAAGGACTAGGTCTATATTGTCCTTAACCTCTTAAGGACTGGACCTTAACCTTTTAATAATGGAACTACTTTCAGATTTTTGTATCTCATTTTCCACTCAAGAGGTGTAACTTTTTTATTTTACATCTACACAGCGATGTTATGGATTTTTCCTACCATATCATAGACTGGAAACTGTAAAGAAAACTGTGGGATGGAACGGGAAAAAAGCTATTGCTTTGTTTTTATTAGAGTTTTGTTTTTATGGAGTTCATTGTTCGGTATAAAAATTATCTGTATTCTTCAGGTTGGTATGATTCCAAAGATGCCGAATATATTCTGCTTTGATTACATTTATCTACTTTAAATATAAAATAAAATCTGAGGCCAATAACTTTTGTATTTTATATTTCTTAGAACTGTGTCCTTTCTTTTTAAGTAGCAAAATAAAGTTTTATTCAATACCACTTTTAAATGTATGTGACATTGTGATCACTTTTTTCACTTTTCCTAAAAGATGGGATGAAAAGAAAAATTTAATTCTGCCATTTTGATAATTTTCTTTTTATAGCGTTCACCACTGTGTAGCATAAATAACACGATAATGCATAAGAGCAAACCTTTCAGGACTTTAAGGTTTATTTACTTAATTGTTTATTGTTTTTATATATGGTAAATTTGTTTCAAATTTTATATATTATATATATACACATCAGTACTACAGTATAGAAGCCAACAAACAGCTGTGTGTTCAAGTTTCTTAGGGGAACTAAAAATTACTTTAATTTTAAATAATATTTGTTTTTTGAAGTGAAAAGATAAAAATTATATATATATATATATATATATATATATTATATATATATAATATAATATACACATACACTGTGTATATATTATATCATTTTATTTTTTCACTTCAAAAAACAAAAATTAACAAGATTAAAGTAATTTTTAGTTCCCCTAAGGGACTTGAATATGCAAATGTTTTTTGGCTTCCATACTGTAGTACTAATGTATTTCAGTATTTTAGGGATTCATACCATTCTCCTATTACACCTAGCAAACATTCATGGAGTTGAATGGGCAATGCCCTAATATACAATCAGTGACTTCGCCGAATCTTCCGTCAAAATTCATTTCGGTCCAAATTATTTTGGGACGAATTGCGTTAAAAAACAGCTATTTCCAGGCTGCACAGAGCCTGTAGGGTGCTGTAGAACGTTGTGCCATGCTTAAATATGCAGAGGAAGCTTGGTTTGGTCTTCATACAATGTTGTGTTTTAGTATGACACGCATATAACTGCCGCCGCTCTTAGAATTGCTTCACTATAAAATTCCCTGGGCACTTAAGAGGGCAAAACTGACCAAAAAACTGAAGCGGGAATGTAGCCTGATAGTCATGCCAGCGACAGCTGGAAAAAAACAACCTGAAGGCTCAGGTGGCAAAAACAGGAGTAGGCCACAGAGTGGCACAATAACACAGTGTGTAGGCACCCGGGACAGCCACAGCAGCAGCATGAGGTCAGACAGTGGCACAATGACAGTGTGGAGGGCATTTGGGAGCAGCCACAGCAGCAGCATGAGGACAGACAGTGGCACAATGACCATTCTGGAGTGGCAAAAAAAAAGGAGTAGGCCACAGAAATGGCACAATGACAGAGTGTGGGGGCACGGCAAACAGCCACAGCAGCAGCATGGAGGTCAGGAGAGTGGCACAATGGACAAAAAGAGTGTGTAAGTCCACGGGAGCCCACAGCAGCTGCATGAGATCAGACAGTGGCACAATGTGTTTCTGGAGGTGGCTAATTCAGAATTAGGCCATAGAGTGGCACAATGACAGAGTGTGGAGGTTACGGCAGGAGCAACAGCAGTAGCATGAGGTCAGACAGTGGCACAAGACCCGAGGGGTTTGGTCACGGCACAGCAGCAGCATGAGGTCAGACAGTGGCACAATGACATTCTGGGGGGTGGCCAAAAAAAGGAGTAGGCCACAGAGTGGGCACAATGACAGAATGTGGAGGCACGGGAGGGCAACAGTAGCAGCATGAGGTCAGACAGTGGCACAATGAAATTCTTGGAGGTGGCAAAAAACAGGAGTAGTCCACAAGAGTGGCACAATGGTAAAAGAGTGGAGGTGACGGCAGGAGCAGCAGCATGAGGTCAGAGAGTGGCACAATGGTAGGGTGTGGAGGTGACCGCAGCAGCAAAAACAGCAGCAGCAGCATGAGGTCAAAGAGTGGCACAATGACACAGTGTGGGAGGTGGTTTGGGAATACCAGTCCCTGGTAAAGATGGTGGAGGCAGATGGAGAAATTGGCAGCAGATGTCTCATCAGGGTGGCGCACAAATAGTGGCTAGGCAGGTATTTGAACCAGACTTTTTTTTCTCAAATTTTTGGGTGGGGACATGGCTGATGAAAACGCCCTAAGGCTTTGGGTTTGGAATCCTGGCCGATCCCGCCTGATTAATATTGAAAAAGGGCAGTCTTCCAATTTCCCTGGAAAAAAGGGGGTTTCCCCCTTGGGGAAACCGATGGCCCCCCCCGCACTGAACACCCGCTCGATGCCCAACTATGGCCGGGCAGGAAGCTTTCCACGCAAACTCGGGAAAATTGCGGCCACACATCCCGTTTGGGTGCCCCCTAGTCCGAGATATTTAACTGGGTGGCAGGTGCGTCCAAGTAGGGGCCCCCCACCTGTTGGTTCAGGGGTGCTCAGGCCCCTGCTGCTGTGTGGCGATGCCCTCCTCACAGGGGGGTGAAAGGGGCGCTCATCAGTGACTCCAGAATTTGGTTCTGCTGTGGAGCTGTACCTCCAATCTACCTCCTCCAGCTGCTCCTGCTCCCCCTCTCTTGTCACCGGGTAAAAATCCACTCATTTCACCAGACAATGCTTCTGCTCCAAAATCCTCCTCCTCCACCCCTCCATTCAGTCCCCACCCGGGCTCATGTGGCCCCGAGATGTAGCGCCATGTCTCCATCCCCTGACCAACAGTTTTTTCGCTCTGTTCCAGAATATGAAGCAGTGGAAAAGAGTATTTCCCTAGTCCTGGGGCTGACAAATAAGTGGCCTCCTCAATGGCCTCAAAAAAACGGGAGGTGGGGGGACAATCTCAAATACATTGGGAAATCCTTGTAGTCAGTTGGCCCTGCCCATGTGCGGCATCGTCCCTCCTCTGCAGGTCTGGGCCGGGGGGTTTCTTCAGCGCTCATGTACACTTTCCGCGGCTGCTGGGGGGAAGGGGGGGGGTAGGACAGTACCAGCTCCATCAGCAGCAACCTAAGTTGGAGTCACGAGGCAGCTTCTTCACCCCGCCAGTGGGGAGGGCAGTCGCCAGCACAGCAGCACGGGCCCTGGAGCAGTCCCGAACCAACAGGTGGGGCCTATTTGGGGACAGCACTCTGCCCCCCCCGTTAGAAAAACCGCGGGGGACAGGGGCACCAAACGGATGTTGGCCGCAATTTCCCCGGGATTTCAGGGGAAAGAAGCGTCCTCCCCGGGCCAGAGTGTGGCATCAGAGGGGTGTTTAGGCGGCGAGGGCCATCTTTCCCCAAAGGAAAACCCCGTTTGTCCTGGAAATGTGGAATGACGCCCCTTTGTCAAGAGAATCAGGCAGGGAAAGGCCCCGGGATTTCCACACACCAATGTTTTGGGCTCAGACACATGCCATGACGCCTCCCCCAAAAAACTGTGGAAAAATTTAGTCTGGGTTCAAACTACCTCCCTCAGCCACTATTCTGTGCCTCTACCCGCCTGATGCCACACATACTACAGTTTCTCCATCCCAAACCCAAACCTCTTTACCCGGACTGGTATTCCACCCACCCCTTTCAATGGCCACTTTATAACCTGGTTGCTGGTGCCTGAATTCCACACTGGTCATTGTGCCACTCCTGACCTCATGCGTTCTCCCCCCGCCGTCACCTCTACTCTCGTCTTGTGCCACTCTGTGGCCTATTCCAGTTTTTGCCACCTCCAGAATGTCATTGTGCCACTGTCTGACCTCATGCTGCTGCCCCCTCACCTCACTCTCTGTCATTGTGCCACTCTGTGGCCTACTCCTGTTTTACCACCTCCAGAATGTCATTGCCCCACTGCCCTGACCTCATGCTGCTGCCCGTGCCCTCCCACTGTGTCATTGTGCCACCCCTGTGGCCTACACTGTTTTTGCCACCTCCAGAATGTCATTGTGCCAATGTCTGACCTCATGCTGCTGCTGCCGTGACCTCCAAACTGTGTCATTGTGCCACTCTGTGGCCTAATCCAGTTTTTTCCACCTCCAGAATGTCATTGTGCCACTGTCTGACCTCAAGCTGCTGCTGTGCTGCTGCCGTAACCTACACACTGTGTCATTTTTGCAACTCTGTGGCCTATACCCCTGTTTTTGCCACTTCCAGAATGTCATTGTGCCACTGTCTGACCTCATGCTGCTGCGTGGCTGCTGCCGTAACCTCCACACTGTGTCATTGTGCCACTCTGTGGCCTACTCCTGTTTTTGCCACCTCCAGAATGTCATTGTGTCACTGTCTGACCTCAAACTGCTGTGGCTGACCCCGTCACCTCCACACTCTGTCACTGATGTTGCCACATGAGCCCTCAGCTTGTTTTTTTCCAGCTGTCGCTGCCATGACTTTATCAGGCTACATTCCCCCTTCGGTTTTTTGGTCAGTTTTGCCCTCTTAAGTGCCCAGGGAATTTTATAGTGAAGCGTTTCTAAGAGCGGCGGCAGTCATGTGCGTGTCATACTAAAACACAACATTATATGAAGACCAAACCAAGCTCCCTCTGCATATTTAAGTATGGCACAACGTTGTACAGCACCCTGCAGGTTCTGTGCAGCCTGGAAATAGCTAACACGATTCGTCCCGAAGTAATTCGGACCGGATTTAATTTTGTCGGGAAATTCGGCGAAGTGACCGAACCAAATTTTTGAGAAATTCGCCCATCTCTAGTGGTAGTATGGGATGGATAAAAAGCCACTTTTTTAAAGCATTTGTCTTGCAGTTTCAAAAACATGTCTACTATATTATTCGGTTTTGAAAATTTGGTGGCCCCATCCATCCCAAAAAAACTGTAAAAAACAAAAGTCCAAAAATTCTGGGAAAGGGGGGCTTTACAGAGCCCTTATCCCCAAATTGGGTCCAATTTTCGGGGAATACCTTTACACTAGGGTTTATATTGCAGACTTCAACACCATAAACCTGACAAATTGCGGCCAGTGATTGTGAGTCACTTCCAAACTTTTCCGGGGCCTCCCGAAAAAAGTTGGCAAGTGTTCTGGGGGGCTTTAACATTTCTTTGACACGGGATGGGGCAGCTGTGGCAAAATTTTACACCCTTGGCCTTTGCTGCAGAAGCCAAAATTGAAATTTTGGGCTTTTAAAATTACAGGCTTTTTAACCCCCTTAGATGTACAGTTTTGTAGTTTTTTTCCCCCCCGCAAGATCTATGCTCCCTCTGTCACCCATAGGCACCAAAACACAATCGCAGGTTGCCTATTGTTGAGATGGCAGCCAGAGGTCAAATAATGCGTAGGACAACACAAGAAAATTGAAAAGACAAGCATATTATCATCATGTACTCATGGGAACTTGAAGAAAAAACTAATCCCCCAAAAAAGAGAACCAAAACCCCCAAAATAATTTTAAGAAAAAAATTTACCCTTTAAAATTAATAAATTGAAATAAATTTATAAGGTGTTTAAAGGGAAATAAACCAAAAACCATTACAAACATCAAAAATTATTAGGAGTCCACCACAGGCAATGCCAGCAACACCCTGTTGTTCAAATAAGTCACCATTTTAACCCCCAAAGTACAAAAATACAAAAAAAAGGGAATAAGAAAAAGAAAAAAGATTTTTCCCCTTAAAAAGGTGGGGCTGTGTTTTAATTTTTTTCAAAACCAACAATGTTTTGGGCACTCATATCTTCATCACTAAAACTTCCCCAACTCCCCAAAATACTCCAAAGGGAAAATTACAAATTTTCGGGGTGTATAAAAATAAAAGCCTTTAACAGAGCATTTAAGGGGGTTTTTTTCCCCCCCCATCTGCAGCGGGAAAAAGTAAAATTTTTGGGAAAAGCTCAGTGCCCCGGAAAAAAAGCTACCCCAAACCCTGACCTTTTAAACCCCCTAAAAAATTAAACTTCCTGCAGTGTCTGTGGCATCAAAGTGGTTAACAAGAGGGAAGGGGGTCCCTCTGTCCCCTATGGGCAACCATGCAACACAACTGCGGGATCCCTTTGGGTTCCCTTTTGGCAGCCAAGGGCCAAATAAAGGGCCTACGGTCGCCATGTAAAGGAGTCAATTCAGTCTATTAGACTGAATGTCATAGGTCCAGGATAATAAATAGTAATACAGTAATATATTGCTACGTGTTATAAAATTACAGTCTCTCATTGGGACTATTAAAAAGTAAAGTGAACAGGTAAATAAAAAATGTCTAAGCAAAATATAAATAAATAAAAACTAACACTAAATTTCATTTTATTTGAATTTTTACCCCTAAAAATAATATCAACTATAAAACTATTGCGTTGTTTAGTCCGAAAAGTGAACACCACAAAAAAAAAAAAAATGCCTGCATTTCCTTTTTCCCATCCAGCCTCACAAGAAAAGTTTTTTGTACCCCGAAATAAAAAAAGCCATCATACAGCTTCAACCATATAAGAGCTTTGGCCTTGAAAATTGTGACATAAAAACATGTTTTTTTTGTTTTTTTTTTAAAAAAAAAGGGGTTTAAAATTCTTTTGGGTTTTTGGTTTGGGTTGGGGGGGGGAATTTTTGGGTTAATGCACATTCGGACCCAAAACACGTTTCACCCCGAGACACAGAACCCCTTTTCCCCCTTTTTTTATGATATGATGGGGACATTCCCATCAAGTTTGTACTTGCAAAAAAATTTTTGTACAGAAAGAAAGGGCACTTTCCCGGTATCTGGAAAATTTTTATCCAAGGATGAATCAGACTTTTGCAAGTTCACAATTCTGTACCCCGATAGGTTTTTCTGATTTTTTAATTTTCCCCGATTTACACACAGGAGCTGATTTAAGCCCGAGAATTAAAATACATCCAAAGGTGGTCCCTAATTAAAATCAAAAGTTGCCAGGTAAACCTACCGAAACTTCAAAAGCCGTTTACATCATCATATGACTTTTCCCCAAAAAGGGTTTTAAAAGGGAGAGTAATCCTATTTTAAAGCAAATGTTTTTACTTTTTTGAAAGTAATAAAAATCCTTAAAAAATCCTCTTCTCACACAACGGGCCCCTTTGGGAAATATTTTCGGGAATTCCCAAAAATTTAAAACCCCAAAAAAGGGGGAAGGGGTTATTCTTATTTCATGTCCCCATAGTGAAAAAAAAACATGCAGGGGTTTTCTTTTTAAATAGTGGGTTTTTAAACTTTTGTTTTTTTACCGTGGAATAATAGTTTGATAATAAATAAAAGATAGATAGAAATAGAAAAAATTAAAATATGTTATACATAAAAGGGAAAATTTTAAAGGGGAAGGATATTTTAACTTGAAGATCCCCAAATTCAAATTAAAAACCAAAAATCACATTTTAAATTGTATAAAACCCCTAAAAATTTTTTTTTTTTCAGTGAAAAATATTTTAAACCCCTGACAAACAAGACTTAATAAATCGGCGGCAAAAACCCTTTTGGCCCAAACAAAAGTCAGACTTTTTTTTTTATGCTTGTATGATTTTTTGCACACAAGTCAGGGGGGAAATTTTGATCCCTAAAAACCTTTTTTGATATCTCAAACTTGGGGAATTTTTATGCTGTCCGGGTTGGAACTCAGAGCTTCAAAATTCCCCAAATAAAATTTTTTAAAGGGGTTTTAAAATCTGGGAAACTGGCTAGGCCCCCTCCATGGGCTTTAAAAAGGGGGGTTCTTTTGAGCCACACTTTGTTGCTTTGGCTGTTTTATTTTGGGGCATTGGGCTTGGGTGGAAAACCCAGCCCCGACCCATTTTTTTAAAGCCTGGGGAGGGGGAAGGGGGTGGTCACTCAGGAATTTTTTGGGACATGGCCTAATTTCCCTTCTCCCATTGATGGGTAAATAGTCCTTTGCCCTTTGCGAGAAAAATTTTTCTGGCAATTTTAAAAAAATAAATATTTTTGGGAAACCTAATTTTAAAAAAAAAAAAAGATGTATTCAATTTTTTCGCAAATAGTAAGAAAAACCAAAGCCATATTTTTTCAAACTTTTTTATTTTTAAAAATTGTTAAAGTAAACCTTATATAGTGTATTTGGGAAATTCGGGATGTAAACTGTATATTTTTATCTTTTCTCCATACCTAACTGATGGCCGGGGGAAAATGTTTGAATAACAGGGGAAAGGGCATTTTAATCTTTGAAAAAAAAAAAACAATTTTTAAGTATGTTTGGAAAAAAATTTAAATTTAAAAAAGAGGGTGTAAAATTGACAAATAGAAACTAAACAAGCATTTGGGGGTTTTTTACCTTTTTTTGTTTGCCTACTTCCCCTTTCCTAAAAAAAAAATGGTTTGACTTATTTTGAAGAACACATTTTCCTTTTTTTTTCTTTTTAACTTTAAAATTTTGAGCTCATTAATTTACTTAATGATTGTAATTTGTTTTTAAAATTTTTATCGCCCTCTTAAAAACACTCAAATCAAAAAGCTACAATTAAAATTTTTAAAACTTCCCCCTTCCCCTTTTAAACGGTATTTTTCCAGGCCCTCTGTTTTTAAAAAGCCCTTAAAAAAAACAAAAGTTCACTTCACTTTGCTTATTTGAATTTGCAAAAAAAGTTTCTAAATTTGGGGTATTTTTTTAATTTTTTCTAACAAAAACACAAAATGATATATCCTTGTCTTCCTAAAAGCTCAACATCATCAATCACAAATGATTGCCTAGTCATCAGCTTGAATCAATTTCTATTTCCAAGTTCAAAAGCAACTTCATGTGCTTAAGGCTACGTACATGTGTGCATTATTAACATTGTGTTTCCTTTGTTAAGTACTTTATTTTTATAACACTTTGAATATTTTTGTTTTTGGGTTCTTGTTTTTTGGTTGCTTGATTCCTCAATAACAATTTTTTTATGCTGCTTGTAAATAATTAAATCATAAGAAACAATATGTTCTACTAGTATTTTATGGATTTTTAAGGCCAATGTCACATACCAAGGTACCAATTCTTATTTTCTGGGCAAACAGAAAAAAAGTTGAATATGACAATTTATTAAATTTCCATCCAAATATTGCATTTTTTTAGCATTATTTAGTGAATTTTTTGAGGATTTCATTGTTTTTAGGAAGATATTGGTTTTGCATTCTTTGTGTAAGTTTTTTTTTGCTTTGACTTGAAAAAAAGATTTTTACAATTGTTGTATACGTTTTTAAAACCACTAAAATAACCACGGGTGTAAAACCTTTTAGGGGGGGGGATTTCATGGGCACTCGTCCTGGCCCCAGCCGTCATGTGATATCCAGGGCTCAGTAACTGCAGGAGTGTTGGGTTTCTTATCGGGACCCGATCAGTTCTGAAATTTCTTTGCTGGGGAAATCTATTTCCCTTTTCCCGGGGAAAAGGGGTATATGAGCCCCAGTTACAGGAAAAATTAATAAGGTATTCAAAAATACCCCCTAATGGTCTTTTTTCTGACCTTACAGGGGGCACAATATGTAAAACAAGTAAATAAATAAACACAAAAATAAGAAGTATTAAAAAAAAAACACTGCCATCCCAAACCGCAAGTTTTAGTCTCGACCCTAAAATTTAATACTACCTGTATAAAAATGTTCATAACATACAATACAATAACAACCCAATATCAGCAGCACACTACTAGCACTAAAAACAATCAAAAAGAAAATAAAAATTTTTGGAAAAAAGCATTTATGTTTTTTGAATGTTTCCCCAAAAAATTCCTATGTTCTTTTTGTTTGTTTTTTAGGGGCTAGTAGTGGGGTGTGATTTTGGGAAATTTTTTTTTGTAGGTTTAATTCCCACCAGTGTGCACCCTATGCTCATTTTTTTCAAAAATTTTGGGGGATTTTTGCAGCCCAAAAAATTTTGGGTTTTCAAGACTGTTTTGTATGGGAGATTGGCTTCCCTTTTTTGGGGCTTTTTTCCCACTCCGCCCCCCGCACATTTTTTTAAAATAAATGCAGAATCTACTCCCCCTAAAATGTGGAGGTTGAATTAGGCACCGAGAGGGTAAAAAATGGTAGGTTCCCACCTATTTAAAGGTTTTCCCTTGCGATGGCAAGTGGGCTTGAAAAGTTTTGATCAAAAATTTTAAAACTTTACCCCCTCAAAATTTCCCATGTAATAAAAATTAGCAAAAAATTATTTTTCCCAAAAAATTCCTATTTTCTTTTGACTGTTTTTAGTGCTAGCGGTGCTGTTGATATTGGATTGTTTTTGTAGTTCCTGCCACCCCAGTGTGCAATTATGTTTAATTTTTTTTATCAAAACTTTTTTTTTGTTGGGGCAGACCCCAAAATATTGTTTTTAGATAGTATCAATAAAATTTTCCCCAAATTTTTTTTAAGGCCACTTTTTGTTAAAAAAAATAAAGTTAAAAACATACTTTTTATTTGTTTCCCATATTATTAAAAAAAAAAAACCTTATGTATCATGGAATAAAGCAAAAAAAAAATATTCAGAGAAAAAAAAAACCAAAATGGGGAAAAGGGCACGGGAAATCCCTTTATACTAAAAGAAAAAAAAAAATTTCCCATTGTCAGAAAGAAGAATAAACGGCCCAGTCCGCAATTGATATGTTATTTTTGCTACAAGAGTGTCTATGTTACATAGTTATATAGTTCTCAACTACACCATGGTTTCCATTCTTTTTCAAACAGGAACGGAAAAACCAAAAAATTTAAATGCATAATTTTAGAATTCAAAAAATTTTAATGGGAAAAAAATAAACCAAAAAAATTTCAGGGAAAACCGCCACATGAAAAACCCTAAAGAATCCCTTTCTTTTTCTAGGCTAGGAACTAGTGTTTTTAGGATTACGTTGGGGGCCCCTTTACATCGGCGATTTTTCGGAAAAAGTCGACCCTTTATCCCCCAAAAATAGTCGATAGTCGTGGTTGGGTTATGAGCGAGGGCCATTTTAAAATCTATTTGGGGGAGCAACAAAACCTTCTTCTTACACCCAAACGGGCTGGGGGAAGCTTGGGGAAATTTAAACCCCAACAGTCAAAAAAGGATACGTGCTTCATCTTAGGGGAACAAATTGGGTTAATTAAAAACCCCCAGAAAAAAAAAACACACCCATTCCCTATCCCCGTCTTGTAAAACCCCAGCATGAACCCCCTTTAAAAATGCATCCCCACAAAAATTTAAAAATGCCAGAAGGGGCCCAAGGGATGTTTTAACCCTCCCTTTTATTGGGAAAAAGGAAATTGAAAAATTTTTCCCGTCCTGGAAAGCAAACATGGCCCCCAAAACCGCTTTACCCGCCAGTTAAAAAATGCCGGGGAAAAAAAGGGGTCTTTCATACCACCATTTTAGTTGAAATGGGGCTTGACTTACATGTCCCGGGCCACAGCAAAGAGCCCCAAAAACCCCGGGATGACCCCCAAAATTCAAAAGGCGGAAAAAAAAGGGGTCTTTCAAAAACCAAATTTTTTTTTCATGGACATTGACTATTTCCTGTCCTGGGCCCAGCTTTTGGCCCCCCGGGATGAAACCCCGATTAAAAAGGCCGGGGGAAAAAAGGAAATCTTTCAACCACCAATTTTTGTTTTAACCTGGCATTGACTATAATTTTCCTGTACCGCAGAATTTCCCCTTAAACCCGTCTGACCCCCAGATTAAAAAGTGCCGGGGAAAAAGGAGTCTTTAAACCACCTTTTTTTTTCACTGGGGGATATTCTGTCCCTGTCCTTTGGGGGGGCGCTTGCCCCCCCGTATGAGTGCGGACCAATTAGGCCCTTTTCCCTTTGGGAAAAATGGTGGTTAACGCTCCCGTTCCACCCAAACTGCCTTTTTTTTTGCATTCTTTTTCTCCCTTTTACAACGTGCCCGGGGGGAAAATTTTCTGTACTTGGTTTTCTGTCCGTGCTCCCTTCCCCCTGTCCTTTTTGAATTAAAACCCACATTTGGGTCAAGGGTTTTCCCCGTACCCCCCTTGTACCAAATTTAGAAGGAATTTTTTTTAAATAGTATTTTGTTTCATGCAAAATTTTTTAGTAGTGTAAATTTTAGAAAACACAATTTTTTAAAAAAGAATTTGGGAAAACCCCCCCCATGTCTTTGTTTCTCTTTTTTTAATTGTATTAAAAAGGGTTTTATCAATACAGGGGATTGCTAGCTATGTTAAAAAATGTGTGAAAGGTTTTCATTAACACTTTAAAAAAACAGATTGGCGTTTCTGTTCGTTTTCTGAGATTCACAGGGGCCCCGACCCGCGGGTGACAGGCCTTTAAAGGGGCCTGCAAATGAGATTCCCGTGGGGGATGGGTGTTGTCGGCCCAAATACTGGGGGGGAGGGGACCTTTCTCGTACCTTACCCTCCATGTCCTTTCCCCCCCCCTTTGCTCCTTTCACCTGAAATTTTTCTCCATTTCAGAAATATAAAAAATTTGGGAAAGGTTTTTGAAGGTTTTGGAAAATCTTTATTAAAAACGGCAAATCCCCAAAACTATTCTCCCAAAAACCCTCAAATCAAAAAAAATTGTTTGGGTTCAAATATAAATGCAAAGTAGATCCTTATCAACCCAAAATGGCATTTCGCCCCCAAAATGAAAAAAAAAAAGTATCTGAAATGTTTTTCGGTAATAAAAAAGGGATTTTTGGCACCTAAACAATTCACTTGTGGGGGGATACAAAATTTGCTGGATTCAAATTTAACTGCAAAATGATCTATCAACAAACAAAATTGGGCCCGGCCCCAAAATGAAAAAAAAAACGTATCTGGGAAATGTATTTTGGGTAATACAAAGGGGATTTTTTGGGACCTATTAAATTTAAATGTGGTGACTATTAAAATTGCTGTATTCAAATTTAAATGCAAAAACTGCCTCCCAAAGAACAAAGCGTAGTGCCCCCAAAGTCAAAAAACACGTATCTGTTATGTATTCGTTTTTAATACAAAATATTTTTGGCACCCTTTTAAAATTTACCCCCTTTGGGGGGACCCATAAATTTTTCTTTTATTCAAATTTAAGTGCCCAAACTGCCTCAAAAGGGAAAAAAAGCTGTTTGTGCGCCCCAAAGTCAAAAAAAACAAAATATTTTGTTATGTATTCGTATAATACAAGGGTATTTTTGGGACCCTTTCCCTTCAACCCGTGGTGACTATAAAATTTTGTATTAAATTTAAGTTGCAAGTGGGCCCCAAAAGAACAAAGCTGTAGTGCGGGAAAAAATCAAAAAAAAAAAAGTAACTGGGTTTTTATTCGTATAAAACAAGATATTTTTTGGGCCCTTTTTTTAAATTACCTGTGGTGCTATTAAAAATTTTGGATTCCGATTTGTGCAAGCTGCCTCAAAAGGGAAAAAAGCTTTTAGTGCGCCCAAAATCAAAAAAACCCTATCTGTTATTATTCGTATAATACAGATTTTTTTTGGCACCTTTTCAATTTTACCTTTGGGGGACTAAAAAAATTGTGATTTAAATTTTTTGTGCCCGCTGCCTCAATGAACAAAGCTGTTTGTGCCCCCCCAAAAAAAATCAAAAAAACCCCGTATCTGTTATGTATTGTATAATACAAGTAAATTTTTTTCACCTTTCCATTTACCCGTGGTGGCTATAAAATTGCTGGATTCCCAAAATTTTAAAAGGAAGGGGGATATATCAACAAAAGGTGGAATGGGGGAAAATTGAAAATGAACCCCCTATCTGAAATGTATACTGATAATAAAAAATGGAGTTTTGCACCTAAAAAAAAGGGACCTGCATTTTCTAGAAAGATGTGTATCCCAATTAATTTAGGCTGCCCAATTTCCAGGGGGGAAAAAATTTCAATAGAAAAAATGTTAATAATAAAAACTATTGCGTTTCAATGGGCTACACTAAGTTCTTGGTGAACTTTTCCAGTTTTTCTTATAGAGCTTTTTCTGTTTTTCGCCCGCGGGCCCCCCCCCTCCACCCCGTGGGCTTTTTCAGCGGTAATGATCCCCCTTTTTTAAAATTTTCTATCTAACTTAAAAAATCTTCAAAACTTTAATTTTAACTAAATTTTAAGGACACAGTAATAGTAGAGGTTTCTCTGTGAAAAAAATAGAAAAATTTCGCTAGTTTTTGGACAAAAGCAGAAACGCCTCTCCTTTTGCTCTGGGACGCTGAGAGACAATGAGGGTGGACCCGGAAAACGTGTTCATGTAAACGAGGTCATGTGATTTTTCCAAAAAAATCTACAAATTTTTTTATGAACAGAGGATTATACCAAAAATCCTTGCCCAAAAAAATTTCCTGTTTAAAAAAAAACTTTTATGGGGCTATTTAAAAAATTAATATCTAAACCCCTCTTATTACCACTGCCTACCAAAATGATACAGCATTTGTCCACTATCTGCCCAAAGGGGGGGTAATGCCCCTAAAGGCCCCGGTTCCCCTTTAATGACGACAATTTTCCCCTCCCTGCGTGTTTAAAAAAACCCCTTTAAAACCCAGCTATCCCCACGCGTTTTCCCCCTACAATTCTTTTTTGGGGTTTTTTTTATAGGGGGGTTAAAATTTCTTCACTGTGGAAAAAGAATCGTATATACAACCCCATAAATTTCAAAAATGTTTTTCCAAATTAGATAAGGGGGGACTGATACTTAGCTCAAGTGCTGCAAGGGGATAATAACCCATAGTTCCCGCGGCACCTCTAGTAAGCTGGCACCCCCCAAAATAAGGGGATACAGAGCGGAAAAATTTTCTTGGCCCCCCTTTTTATGGTTCCCTTTAAAAGGCCCCGCAGATTTTTGATTAAAAAAATTCCCCAGTGTTTACAAATAGATAATTACCTATAACTCGTTTCCGGTTCCCATGAGCTTTTGTGATATTTTTTCCCGTCATGGTTTTTTACAGCGTTCCCGGGTATTCAATTTCGCATTTTTTCCCGGGAAATTAAAAAACCTGTCACTTCCGGGGGCCTCGCCGGGGGGGCCACCCAGCAAAATGGAAAAAAGCCGGCCCCGGCCACGCGGGGCCGGGGGTTCAAAACCCAAAGCAAATGGCAAGTCAGGGAAAGGGAAAAACAAAGAATATCCAAAAAAACCTTTGGGATCCCCCATCCCCATAAAAAAGGATGCGTTGGGTTTCCCCAAATTTTGGGGGTCCTAACCGGAAAAATACACCCCGGGGGGGCCCAAACCCCCGTCAAAGGGGGGTTTTGCCCTTTTTTGGCACCATGTACTTTAAATTTCCTAAAAAACCCCCCCCTTCCCAAATCCCCCCCTTTTTAAAAAAATAATGTGGGGGCCCTTTATTACCCAAGCCCAATGGGGTTTTAAAAGCAAACAAGTAAATTAAACCTTTTAAAACCCCGGGCAAAAAAAAAAAGTTTTTGGGGGGTTTTTTAAAAAATTCCAAGGTCCCCCCCCGGCCCCCCCCCATGGGTTACCCCGCTTAAGTAATCAAAGAATATAAAGAAAAAAATTTAAAAATTGGGCCTGATACATTTTCATTGGTCAGACTTTGAAAAGAATCCATAGTGGTCCTTATGGAGAGTGTGAACAGAGCCAAAAAGCAATGCAGAAGGCCCCAAAAAATAGAGCCCTTTTTTTATTTTTAAAAAACCCCAAATTTTCAAAAAATCTCTTTTTGGCCTTTTTTGGGGGGGGGTTTTGGGCAAAAGTCCTTCGGTAAATCCTTGGGCCTCCTTTCACAGGATTGTCTATCCCATTCCCCTCCCCTGGGGGGGCGGTCTCAACCCCCCCTTTCCAAAAAACCAAAAAACGCAGAAAATTTTCCCAAATTTACCCCTTATGATGTTCCCACCACATGTCGATTTTGGGGTGTCTTCTATTTCGTATATCCCCCAGATGTTTACCTACCCTTTTTTTTTGAATTTTTTTTTGTTTTTCCCAAAGTAATTGAGTGGGGCAGGGGCATGTAACAAGTAAACTAAACCTTTTGTGTACAATTTGGGGAAAAACAAGAATAAAAAAAAATTTTTTTTCAATTGAGGCGCTTGTAAAAGATTTAGGTTTTTTGTACATATGGAAAGGGTACACATCTTTTGCCCCCCATTTGAAAAATACCCACGGTTCCCTTTTAGCCAAGTACCTTAGGGGGTAAATTGGGTGTATAATGGGGTCTATCTTTTATGGGGTTGCCCCCCCGATTTGGGTTTTCGAGGGGGTTGAGGGGAAAATATCCTTCTTAAAATCCCGATCCAAAATCAAAAAAACCCCGTATTTTTTTAGGGGGGGGATTGAAAGCTTCTAGATTTCTGTAAACAAAAAGGGGTTTCAACTTACGTGGTCTATTTTATCTTTTATCCTTTCCTGGGAGTTGCCCCGTAATAAAAGGGTTTTCCCCCGTTTTGTTTTTGTGCATGCCTAAGATGATTCCAGGGAAACCCTTTTTTTGGGAAACCCCGAATTTAAAAAAACTCTTTCTCAACATACCTGGGCTGGGCTCTAAAGTCCCCGTCTTGGAGCAGTTTTTTCTTAACTTCCCCAGAAATTGACCTTTTTTCCAGCCAAACGCAACCATTAAACCCCTCCCCGTCATGACCCTAAAAACCCCACAAACTCACCCTGCTCTATTTGTGTAAGCTGATTTGCTGGGGCCCCCAAAAAGACAGGAAGCGCCCGGGAAAAAGGGGCAATCTTAATAGATGATATACAGATTTTAACCTAAATTATCGCATGATCTAAAAATTTCGATCAACATAAAAACTGTGCCGATTTCAACTTTGTCGATAATAATCGCTCAACACTACTAGGAACCACATTAAAATAGCACAACAAAGCCAAAAAAAAATCTTATTGCTTTCTGTGCAGTATGTAATTTAAGTACATATTAAAAAAATTTATAAAACAGTTATACTTTTTTTTACTTAAAATGTGCATCTTATTTTTCATAGCTCATGTAGTTTTTTTGTCTCAGTGAGGTGACTAGAATCTAAAAAAATTAAATCAAATTACAAAAAAACTCTTAAAAACACATTGGTCCTTATTTACTAATGTGGTGTCACATGTGGTGTCTTAAAATGTGACAAAAGTGGTGCATTTTTGACGCAGCATGTTGCAGGGTGTCCCAGACACATTTTTTATGGGCTTAAGAAACTTTCTGCACACTGCTCGGAAGGTGGGCATTGCTTACCGAAAGTGAGTGCCAAAATCTGTGCCAAAAATGCACCACAATTCTGGCATAGGAAAAAGTAAAAAAAAATTAGTCTAAAAAGTTAAACAAATCTAAGCTACAAACAACTGATCAATCAGCACGAGCCACTATGATAAATCTGGTGCAATTTTAGACTGCCTAAGTTTACCTTGTCTAACTTTTAGAAAGTGAGAGCCATTGTTAGTGAAGATTCATGTTTCCCACCAACATAAAACTTAATTACTCTGGTTTTACAAGCCAAGAAAAAAACACATTACATTTGTCCCCTTAATTTCTAGGTGTTTTTAGCCAATATATCTCTACACAAATGTTTTTGCCCTCTTAGGCACCTTGGGGTCACCAAAGGAGGTCTGCATCTGAGCAATTGTGGCTCCTTCTTCAGCTTCTCTCACCAGTCTATTCTATCTATTATATGGTAATTTCTTCCTCTAGAAGTATTGTAGGGAGCACAGGAGGGATCAGTTTCAAGGCAATAAAATTCCTTCTGTTTTTTCCCTCCTGCGTCAGTAGTAGAGTAGTTTTCCAATCAATATAAATTATTGTTGCAAGCTATCAGTATTTTACAGTGTGACACTTTGAATAAAGGACAGATGCATAATTGAAGCAATTTATGTAGAAAGAAAAAAATTACTATAAAACAGATAAAAATAAGTTAAAAAAAATTCTACTACTACTTATATAACCCAATGTTTGTAGGTTGTATCTTTTGTGATATAGTCCAATATTTATAGTTTTTATGTATTGTGATATAGTGTAATATTTAGAGGTTATAACTATTGTGATATGATTTAATATTATTAGGTTGTATCTATTTTTATGAGATCTGATAACTAAAGGTTATATTGACTGTATAATAGGAGGGAAATTCATAAGGTTTTCCAAAAGTGAAAACTAGTGCATCTCAAAAAAATTTTTGGAAAATAATTAAAAAATTTAAAGGGGTTCCCCTGGGATTTTTTTTTCTTTTTTATAGGGCTTTCCAAACAAATTTAAAATTAAACTTTGAAATTCTTTACTGTAAAGGTTTTAAAACAATAAAAGGGGTTTTTCTCTTTTTGGACAAAAATTTTTGATATAAATTTATTTTTTTCAGTGATTTTCCCAAATTTTGGGGAAGATGATTATTTATACCCCCAATATTTAAAAGGTTTTTAGTTTTTTGATAAAATTCTGTTATTTTTTGGGTTATATTTTGCCAAAAGCTTTTAAATTTTTATGGGCGGATGTATTAAAAATATGACCCCAAAAAATTTAAAGGGGTTTGTGCTAAAAAATAGAAAAAGGGCTTTTAATTTTGCATTTTTTTTAACCAACCCTAAACAAAATTTTAAAAAAAAACTGATGTTCCCCAAAGTTTACTTTGAGGTAACGTTTTGTGCTACATATAATAGAGTGGGGTTAAAGGGAAGTCCAACGAAGTGGAATTTTTTAAAAATTTCAGGAAAATTTCGGTTCGGGAACGAAGTAAAGTTTGGGGTACTTCAGGGAACGAAGTGGGGCTTTTGTTTGGAAAAAGGGGCTGCGAGAAATTTGGGGCCCCAATGGGCAAAGCACCGGGGAAAGGAAAAGGGCATACCCCTGATGACTGTGAGGGATGAAGCCAATCAGGACCGGCGGGATTCTGTACGTCACCGGCCAGTATATGCCCCGGGAAACGACCGGGCCCAGCTCACAAACCCTCCCCTTTTGTATGTTTGGGGGAAGGGGGCAAAACCGCGGGCCGCTGTAATAGCTTTTAAACTGAAAAAACTCATTTTTAAAAAGGGCGATTTTGGGGGGTGTCTAAAGTTTGTCTCAGGGGGGACGGGTTCCTTAACGTTCTATTTCTGTTTTTGGTGGGGAAATTGGGTTTAAAAGCCCCTTGTGTGTCCAGTGCAGCTGCATTTTTACTTTTTTAATGCAAACTTTCCAGCAAATTGAAAAACCCAAAGGGGGGATCAAATGCCAGTTCCTTTTATAATAATTTAAAGAAACGCTTTTTTACAATACAAATCCCACTTCTTTTTTTGGCTGCTAAATTTTTTTTGTGAAAATTTACAATCCGGGGTTTTAATTAAGTTTTTTGTTCTCCTGCGGGTTTTTGACTAAAAAAAAACCGTCTTTTTCCCCGGGCCAAAAAAAAGACTTTTTTCCCTGAAAGCAAAATTCAAAAGGGCAAAGGGGTTTTAAATTACAATTTTTTCTCTTGTTGTGTAGCAAAAAAAAACACCCCCTTGAAACCCCACGCTACAAAGCGGGAAAGTTTGTGGATTGTAAATTGTTTGCGAAAATTTACATCCGGGGTTTAATTAAGCTTGTTTTGCTGCTGTGGTGACTAAAAAAAAACCCCGTCTTTCCCCCGAAAAAAAAATACATTTTTCCCCTGTACATAATTCACAACCCAAAGGGTTAATTAAAAATTTTTTTTGTTGTGTAGGAAAAAAAACACCTTTTGTAAAAAGCCTTAAAAAGGGATTTTGGGAAAAAAGTTTGGGGGTTTTGGGGGTTGCTCAATTGTTTGGCGCAATTTTACATCCGGGGTTAACTTAAGTTTTTTTCTGCAGTTTCTCAGTAAAAAGAAATTTCCCTTTTTCACCGCCCCCAAGAAAAAAATTTGTGGGCAAAAATTTCTTAAAAATTCCCAAAGGTTTTTTTTTAACCCTTTTTGTGCTTTTACTTTCATTTAAAAATAACGGGTTTTTTTAAAAAGGCACATACCAGTCAATTTTTCCTGCCAATTTGGGGAGCGCAATTTATACCGAGGGTTACCCAAGTTTGTTACGGGGGTTCATTTTGGAGACAAAATACAGGGTGTTGTAAAAAATTATATACAGATATCTTAAAATCAAACTGTTGTTTTAACATTTTAGAACATACAGTATTTTCTGACAGAAGGTGGCAGGCTCTTCACCTCGAGTGGCAGGGGGAAAAAAATTTCCCAAAGGCCCAGGTAACGCACAGCAAGGGGACGTCCACCCAGGGGGTCCCCTCGCGGGAAATCTAGGGGGCCCAGTTTTGTTTTTTCAGAAAACCCAATGGTTCTTTGATTTGACGGGGTACCCCAATTTCCCTCCCGATGAAAATTTTTGAAAAACCCCGAAAGGGGTGGGGTGGGAACTTTGGACAAAAACCCTTAGTTGGGAAAGGGCCCCGGGGAGCGGGTCAGCGGCCCTCCACCTGTCCAAAAAACCCGCCTCTGTCCCACCCGGGTTCCCTCACCGAGATCTATAGGGTGGTCTGGGCTCAGCGCCACTTAAGCGGGGGATAAAACAAATTTGAGGAGGGCGTAGCAGCTACTTGCAGCAAAAGAAATGGGGCCAATATCCCCGCTTCTTTCAGTAGGGGGCAAAGTATAGATGTGGAGAGTGGCCCTGGGAGGTCTGTTTTTGAGGGGTTTAGCCTCTGCATACCAAGACTGGTGATGAGGACAGCAGTGGCGATGAAACACAAATAGATGATGATGTAGCCGACCGCACTTGGGAGCCGGTGAGGCAAGGGCTTCATCATCGTCAGGAGAAACAGCGTCAGCTTGCGCTTTCAGGCAGCGGCGCAGCCAGCAAGTGGGTTGTGTGGCCGTGAGTCAGCAGGATAGCAGCAGTGTGAGGTCGGGAGCCAAGCGGCCACGGGGTAAAAAAACCCGCTTCGCAGGTCCAAGAAAGTAGCGGCACGGGGGCTCAGTGAGGCAGCGGCGGCAGTAGTCCTCAGTGCGGAGCGTTGCGGTAAAATCCTATACTCGGCGGTGGGGCAGTTCTTTGCTAAGAACCCGGAGGAGCCGAATAGGGTATATGTAGAATCTGTAGGCAGAAAGTGAAGCGTGGCCGGGGAGCTAACGATGGCACCACGGCCCTGCATCAACACATGCAGCGTCACCATCCGGTGGCCCTTTGGGAGAAACGTGGCTCAGATGGGTGGTCCATCCTGCCACCGCAACAACATCAGCAGCAGCGCCCAGTGGCATGCATGCCATTTCAGCCAGTCAAGGCTCCACCACCTCTGCAGAAGGGAGCTGTTTCTCTTTGACATCATCTCCCGGTCCAGATGCTCCTGCTCCTCGCTACTCATGGTGCCAGCAGTCGTTAAAGCGAGGCGATTGCAAAGAGACAACAGTATGTGTCCAACCATCCTAAGGTGCAGAAGCTGACCGTCTCCTGTCGAAAGTTGTTGGTGCGGGCAGTCCCTCCCTTTCCAAATGGGTGGACTCTGCACCGTTCATAGAACTAATGGCTTGTGCCGAGCCGGGGAGGGAGAGTTTCCAAGCCGTAATTTCTTTTCCAAAAAGGCAGTACCAGCACTTCATAAATATGTAGAACAGAAGGGGGGCCAGCCCTTGAGCTTATCGGTTTGTTCAAGGTGCAGGGGCAGCGGGGCCCGTCTGGAGCTGTAACAACGGTCAGGGCCAGTACATGTCCTTTACGGCCCACTGGGTGAATGTGCTTCCGGCCAGGCACACCAACAACTTGGACAGGAACGCCGCTTTCTCCTCCACAGTTGTCAAACTGCGGCTCCTGCGCCAATGCCCCCTCCTCCTCCACCACCACCACCACCATCTCAGCCTCCACAAGTACTGCTCCATCATACCACATGTGTAGGGCACAGCGGTGTCACCGCAGTTCTATACCTGGCTTCCCCTCAGCGAACGAAGGTCACACAGGAGAGGAACTGCTCCGCGTCATGCAGCAGAAATCGATGTGTGGCTTTTTTTGCGCCAACTGCAAATCGGAACCATGGCGATGGACAATGGGAGTAACATGGTGTCCGCTCTGCAAACCGAGGAGGGATGGTCCATGCGCCCTGCATGGCGCCGTGTTCATCTGGTTGTGAAAAGGTTTTCCCGAAGTCTTCCACCGATCTTCAGAAGATTCTGAAATGGCCAGGAAAAATGTGCATGCACTTCATCCATTCCTACAAAGCCAGGAACACCCTCCTCGAGTTGCAGCGTCAGAACAGCCTCCCCCCCAAAACACTCTGATATGCGATGTTTCCACCCGTTGGAATTCCAGCCTGCCCCATGTTGGACCGAATTATGAACAGAGAAAGGTCATTAATGATTTTTTGATGATCTAGGTGGACAGGAGTACTCCCCTGTGTAACTTTGATGTCAGCCAGTGGCAGCTCATGCGTGACACCTGCATTTGTTGAGGCCAATCGAGGAGGCCAGTTATTTGTTTAGTCGCCAGGACTACGGGATGAATAACGTCATTCCACTGCTTCATGTCCTTTGGGAACAGATGCTGAAAAATCTGTCTGGGCAGGGTCTGGAGACGTGGCGACTACATCTGGCGGCCACATGAGTCCGGTGGGGGCTGTAATGAGGAGGAGGAGGAGGAGGAGGACATTGGAGCAGAAGCATTATCTGGTGAAGTGAGTGGATTTTCTACCCAGGTGACAAGAGAGGAGGAGCAGGAGCAGCTGGAGGAGGCAGATGGAGATGAGGAAGATGAGGCAGATGACCCGCAAGCACCGTGGCAGTATACAGTGGAGATGGAAGCAGGGAGCCCCTCGGAGTCACTTGTGCAGATGGCCCGCAGCATGCTGATTTGCCTGGCTAGTGACAGCCGAATAGTCAGCATCCGGCAGAGGGATGACTTCTGGCTCTCCACCCTATTGGACACTCGCTACCGGTCCAAAATAGGAGCCAATTTACCAGCTATAGAGAGGGAGGACAAACTCAAATACTATAGGGAAATCCTCCGTAGTCAGTTGGCCGCTGCCTATGTGCGGCATCGTCCCTCTTGACAGGTCAAGACTGGGGGTTTCTTCAGCGCTCACGTCCCTACTGCGTGGGCTGCTAAAGGGAAGGTGGGGGGTAAGGAGCATACCAGCTCCTCAGCAGCAATTTAAGTCTGGAGTCACTGATGAGTAGCTTCCTTCACCCGCCTAGTGAGGAGGACAGTTCGCCAGCAGCAGCAGCAGGACCTGGGGGCGGGACCCTGAACCAACAGGTGGTGGCCTACTTGGACAGCACTCTGCCACCCCAGTTAGAAGATCCGCGGGGACTACTGGGCAATCAAACTGGATGTGTGGCCGCAACTTGCCGAGTTTGCAGTGGAGAAAGCTGTCCTGCCCCGGCCAGTAGTGTGGGATCAGAGCGGGTGTTCAGTGCGGCAGGGCCATTGTTTACCCCAAGGAGAACCCCTTGTCCACGGGAAAAAATGTGGAACGACATGACCTTTGTCAAGATGAATCAGGCGTGGATCAGCCAGGTTTTTCCCACACACCAATGCCTTAGGCGTCAGACTACATCACCCATGACGCCTCCCCCAAACTGGGGAGAAATGAGTCTGGTTCAAACTACCTGCCTCAGCCACTATTCTAAAGCCGCCACCCGCCTGATGCCCCCACATCTGCTGACAGTTTCTCCATCTGCCACCACCGATCGTTACCAAGGACGGGTATTGCCACCAACCTCCACACTCTGTCATTGTGCCACTCTTTTGACCTCATGCTGCTGCTGTGCTGCTGCTGTGACCTCCACACTGTGTCATTGGGGCCACTGTCTGACCTCATGCTGCTGCTGTGGCTGCTGCCGTGCCCCTCCACACTGTGTCATTGTCCCACCTGTGGCCTACTCCTTTTTTTTTGCTACCTCCAGAATGTCATTGTGCCACTGCCTGACCTCATGCTGCTGCTGTGGCTGCTGTCGTGACATCCACACTGTGTCATTGTGCCACTCCCTGACCTCATGCTGTTGCCCCTTTGCCGCCGTCACCTCCACTCTCTGTCCTTGTGCGACTTTGTGGCCTACTCCATTTTTTGCCACCTCCAAAAATTGTCATTGTGCCACTCTCTGACCTCATGCTGCTGCCACCGTCACCTCCAAACTCTGTAATTGTGCCACATTATGTCCTCATGCTTCTGCTGTTTTTGCTGGTGCCGTGACATCCAAAACTGTGTCATTGTCCCCACTCTCTGACCTCATGCTGTGGCTCCTGCTGCCGTCACCTCCACTCTCTGTCATTGTGCCACTCTGTGCCCTACTCCAGTTTTTGCCACCTCCAGAATGTCATTGTGCCCCTCTCTGACCTCATGCTGCTGCTCCTGCCGCCGTCACCTCCACTCTCTGTCATTGTGCCACTCTGTGGCCTACTCCTGTTTTTTGCCAACCCTCCAGAATGTCATTGTGCCACTCTCTGACCTCATGCTGCTGCTGGGGATGCTGCGTGACCTCCACACTATTCTCTTTGTGCCACTCGTGGCCTACCCCTGTTTTTGCCCACCTCCAGAATGTCTTTGGGGCCCCTGTCTGTCCTCATGCTGCTGCCACCGTAAACCTCCACTCTCTGTCATTGTGCCACTCTGTGGCGTACTCATTTTTTTTGCCACCTCCAGAATGTCATTGTTGGCACTCTCTGACCTCATGCTGCTGCTGCCGTGACCTCCACTCTCTGTCATTGTGCCACTGTGTGGCTTACTCCTGTTTTTGCCTCCTCCAGAATGTCATTGTGCCACTCTCTGACCTCATGCTGTTGCTGCCGTGACCTCCAGTCTCTGTCATTGTCTCACTCTGTGGCCTACTCCTGTTTTTGCCACCTCCAGAATGTCAGTGTGCCACTGTCTGTCCTCAAGCTGCTGCGCCGCACACCTCCACTCTCTGTCTTTTGTGCCACTCTGTGTCCTACTCCTGTTTTTGCCACCTGCAGAATGTCATTGTGCCACTCTCTGACCTCATGCTGCTGCTGCCGTGACCTCCACACTGTGTCATTGTGCCACTCTGTGGCCTACTCCAGTTTTTGCCACCTTCAGAATGTCATTGTGCCACTGTCTAAACCTCAGGGCTGCTGCCGCCGCCCACCTTTCCACTCTCTGCCATTGTGCCACTTTGTTGAGTACTCCTTTTTTTGCCACCTCCAGAATGTCATTGTGCCACTGTCTGACCCCATGCTGCTGCTGTGGCTGCTGCCGTGACCTAGACACTGTGTGTCATTGTGCCACTCTGTGGCCTTTTCCTGTTTTGCCACCTCCAGAATGTCATTGTGCCACTGTCTGACCTCGTGCTGCTGCTGTGGCTGATGCCGTGACCGACACACTCTGTCACTAATGTTGCCCCCTGAGCTCTCAGCTTGTTTTTTTTCCAGCTTTCGCGGCATGACTTTATCAGGCAACATTCCCGCTTCAGTTCTTTTGGTCATTTTTTCCCCTCTTAATACCCAGGGAATTTTATAGTGAAGCATTCTAAGAGCGGCGGCAGTCATGTGCGTGTCATACTAAAACACAACATTGTATGAAGACCAAACCAAGCTCCCTCTGCATATTTAAGCATGGCACAACGTTCTGCAGCACCCCGCAGGCTCTGTGCAGCCTGGAAATAGCTGTTTTTTAATGTGATTCGTCCCGAAGTAATTCGGAACGAAGTTATTTTTGTCGGGAAATTCGGCGAAGTGAGCGAACCAAATTTTTGAGAAATTCGCCCATCTCTAATTATAATAAGGTATTAATTGGTTAATTGTTAAGTTGTAATTGTCAAGTTAAGTTTCCATACATCTATATATATGTTGTAAGGCCAGGTTCACACACAAAATCACAGAAAAAATATCCCCAATAAAACTTATACTTTATTTCAAACATGAAAAATAGCCACTTTACAATAACCACAGACTTATACACCCGAAATACAACAAAAAGATAAATGCCTGACTGGAGACAAAATACACAAAAGGGAACAATGAATGTTTACTCATAATACTTTTGTCATCATGCATAAGATAATCAGAAGATGAAGGGTAATCCTAGTAAAGCCTATAATTCTCACCCTACAAACTCCCTATTCCTGTTCTCTATCAAATTGTGGGGTTAACGCCCAGACAAGGATGGCCCCACTCAAGATGACTGTTCCTCAAGGTCCCTGGTATCACCCTTACTGAATAAAGTCTATAGATCACCAGGCAAATAACTAGACAGGAAAAAATGGATAAACCCCCCCCCCCAAAAAAAAAAAGAAAGGCATAAAAGCAGCACTTTCCTAAGCATTTCAAGCACATATTATTTGGGTTCATCAAGGGAACAATGGCTCCTAATGGCTCAAACACTAATAATGAGATATCCCACAATAAGGGGTACCCATGGGTGTGGGGTGAAGATTATAGGCTTCACTAGGATAACCCTTCATCTTCTGATTGTCCCATGTTTGATGACAACAATACCATAAGTAAACATTCATTGTTCCCTCTCGTGTATTTTGTTCCAAGATAGGTATTTATATTTTTGGTGTATTTTGGGTGTACAAGTCTGTGGTTATAGTAAAGGGTCTATTTTTAAGGTTTTAAATGAAGCATAAGTTTTATTGGGGACATTTTTTCTGTGATTTTGTTGGTACCCTTCTATTTTGTATTTTTGGTCAGTGATTTCTCAGGTTCATCCACAGTAACATAAAAATATGTCAAATTCGTTAGACTTTTTTATGGGTTAACTTCTGAAGCACCCCCTTTTAGGCAGCAATCCAGTGCAGCATCACTTCCAGATAACCTTATATTATGGTAACCAGAAATTACATCAAACAGGACACCAGATCAGAAGTGACACAGGACTGGGAGTGCAATGAAATAGTAAGTTAACTTGTAAAAAGGCAGTAAAAAAAGCCAACCTAATCTCAATTTAGGGTTAGGTTAACAGATAGGGAAGAAAATCTAGGTTTAGGATGTCCGGTCGAATCACTATCAGACCTAACAGAAAAATATTTGAGCAACTAGCAACTAAAAATGGTATTTCCACCAAAAAATGTTCTTTGTGTTTCAGTTATGAAAATGAGTACAGAACATAAGAAAAACCACCATCTACTGGGTGGACTGTAATGTTTAGTTAAAGAGGGTTTTATCACTTTGCAAAATTTAAATTGGCCTCAGAGAGCTGGGAGATGGCCCTGCTTGTGCAGTTTTCCCCCATTTCTATGAAAGTTCTGAGTATAATCGAATGAATGTGCTCAAGTATATTCGGAACACCTTAAGAAAAGCTGAGCAAGCACGGCCATCACACTGCTCTCTAAAGTTAGCTCCTAGCAAGCTAAACGCTGACCTCAGAAGGGATTTTTTCAAAGTGTCATGTAGCTGCGTTTTGCCTTATGAACATGAAAGAGATGAACAAAGTTCTCTGCTTAAAAAACCAGGGGGCACTCTCTTCATCTGGAGAAAAAAATATTCAGGACAACAGGTATGAATGGGACTGCGCCAGTTCTCTGGTTTGCTATAAGCGAAAAAAAACTGTCATAGCCCTGTCCGACTGATGTATGTACTGTCCTATGACTAAATCTGGCACATGCTGTGACAGACTCACAGTTTTGTATGAACCAATTCTACGGGGCATGTCTTGCCAGATTTGTACGATGCGTCACATTTATAAATGTGTCACAACAAAATGTGGCACAAAACTGTCGTACCAATCCATACTAATTTCATAGGGGCGAGGCTGAGACACATTTCAGCACATACATTCTGTGTGCCAATTTTTGGCACATAAATGTTTCTCACAACTGCACACATTTATAAAGTGCTGTGAGACACTTTGATACATACTGAGGAATGCTACACTAACTTACTGAAAAGTACGACTGTCGAGGTGGCGTCACTTTTCATACATGTTCCCTTCAATATCCAGAGGAAAAAGGCCTTCTTTACCATGAGAACTGTGAATCTGGGGAATAGCCACCCCAGGAGCTGGTCACAGCAGGAACAGTTGAGGGTTCCAAGAAAGGTTTAGATAACTACTTACTACTGAATGATATTAATGCCGATGTAGCCATTTAAACCATCTAGATACAGTCAGAGGGCAATTTTGGGATCATAAATAAAATATTCCTTTAAGGCAGATTAGTTCTTGCTTTATGGGTTCCAAAGCCTGCATCAATAGGGATAACAAAGTTAAAAAATTTCCTATCCTCCTTCCTTCATCTTCATTTTCTCCCTGTCCTTCAATGAACTTTATGAACCTTTGTCTTCTCTCAGTTGTACTAACTATGTAACTGTGCTTCCTAGTGCTTTTTCATTATGCTGGACATGCTTGAACATACTAATTTTTTTTTAATATGGAGGATATTTTTCTGAGATAAATATGTTTTGGAGTAACTAAAGCCAAAACACAAATCACCTAAGTAAACTCAGCCAAAAGGCTTTTAAATGTACCAGTTTTAAGATATTTTGAATGTTTCAATAATTTAGATGTTTTATTGTTGTGTAGGCAGGAGCAAACAAAGATATTAGAGGGCCCCTGTGCAAGAACAGCCAATGGGTCCATTGTCATCTAATATTACATCTAGAGATGGCCGAATTTCTCAAAAATTCGGTTCGGTCACTTCGCCGAATTTTCCGAACATATTCGCTTTGGTCCGAATTACTTCGGCACGAATCACGTTAAAAAACGCTATTTCAGCTGCCTAGAGCCTGCAGGGTGCTGTAGAACGTTGTGCCATGCTTAATTATGCAGAGGGCGCTTGGTTTGGTCTCATACAATGTTGTGTTTTAGTATGACAGCACATGACTGCGGCCGCTCTTAGAATCGCTTCACTATAAAAATTCCCTGGGCACTAAGGAGGGCAAAACTGACAAAAAACTCAAGCGGGGAATGTAAGCCTGCTAAAGTCATGCTAGCGAAAGCTGGAAAAAACAAGCTGAGAGATCAGGTGGCAACATTAGTGAATGAGTGTGGAGGTGACGTCGGCAGGCCTCTGCAGCATGAGGTCAGGCAGTGGCAAATGGACATTCTGGAGGCGCAAAACAGTATTAGGCCACAGAGTGGCACAATTATACAGTGTGGAAGGTTCACGGCGGGTCAGCAGTATGTGGTCAGACAGTGGCACAATGACTTATGGAGGCGGAAAAAACGTATTAGGGCACAGAGTGCACCAATCCACAGTGTGGAGGTCACGGCTGGCAGCAGTATGAGGTCAGGCAGTGGGCACAATGCACATTATGGATGCTGCAAAACAGTATTAGGCCTCAGAGTGGCACAATGATACAGTGTGGAGGTCACGGCTGGCAGCAAGTTTGAGGTCAGACAGATGGCACAATGACATTATGGAGGTCGGCAAAAAACAGTATTAGGCCACAGAGTGGCACAATGATACTGTGTGGAGTCACGGCGCAGCAGTATGAGGTCGCAGTGGCACAATGACATTATGGAGGCGGCAAAACAGTATTAGGCCACAGAGTGCACAATGATACAGTGTGCGATGGTTCACGGCGGGCAGAGTATGACGGTCAGACACGTGGCACAATGACATTATGGAGGCGTAAAACAGTATTAGGGCACAGAGTGGCACATCACACAGTTTGGAGGTCACGCCGGCAGCAGTATGAGGTCAGACAAGTGGCACAATGGCATATCTGGAGGTGGCAAAACAGTATTAGGCCACCCAGAGTGGCAACAATGATACAGTGTGGAGGTCACCGGGCCAGAGCAGTATGAGGTCAGACAGTGCACAATGGCATTTGGAGGTGGCAAAACCAGTATTAGGCCTCAGAGTGGCCACATGATACAGTGTGGAGGTCACGGCCGGCAGCAGTATGAGTCGACTGTGGCCATGACAAATTCTGGAGGTGGCAAAAACAGGAGTAGGCCACAGTGTGGGAGGGCACGGCAGAGCCACAGGCAGCAAGCATGAGGTCAGACAGTGACCACCAAATGACACAGTTGTGAGGGCACGACAGGAGTCACAGAGCAGCATTGAGGTCAGAGAGTGGACACAAAATGACATTCTGCAGGTGGCAAAATAGGATTAGGCCACTGAGCGGCACAATGACTGAGAGCAGGAGGTCACGGCGGCAGCAGCATGGAGGTCGGCAGTGGTACAATGACAGAGAGTGGTGGTGGATGAAGGGAGCAACAGCATGAGGTCAGAGAGTGCACCAATGACATTCTGCAGGTGGAACAAAATAGATATTAGGCCACAGAGCGGAACACATGACTGAGAGCGGAAGGTCACGGCGGCAGCAGCATGAGTAGGCAGTGGCACAAAAATTTTTTGACAGAGAGTGGAGGTGATGGACAGCGGCAAACAGCATGAGGTCAGGAGAGTGGCACAATTGTACATTCTGAGGTGGGCAAAATAGTATTAGGCCACAGTGCGGCACAATGACTGAGAGCGGAGGTCACGGCGGCAGCAGCATGAGGTCAGGCAGTGGCACAAGGACAGAGAGTGGAGGTGATGACAGGAGCAACAGCATGAGGTCAGAGAGTGGCACCAATGAATTCAGCAGTGGCAAAAATTGTTTTAGGCCACAGAGCGGACACAATGACTGTAGAGAGGAGGTCACGGGCGGCAGTCAGCATGAGGTCAGGGCAGTGGCACCAATGACAGAGAGTGGAGGTGATGACAGGAGCAAAGTGCATGGAGGTCAGAGAGTGGGCACAATGAATTCTGGAGGTGGCAAAAACAACAGTACCAGGCAGCCCAGAGTGGCACAATGACCCACAGTGGGATGTCACGGGCAAACAGCAAACAGCTGGCAGCAGCATGAGCACATAGAGTGGCACAATGACAGAGTGTTGAGGGGGTGGCAATACACAGTCCCTGGTAAAGACGGTGGTAGGCAGATGGAGAAACTATCAGCAGCAATGTGTGGCATAAGGGGGTGGACGGCATTCAGAATAGTGGCTGGGGCAGGTAGTTTGAAACCCAGAATGACGCCTAAGGTTGGTGTTTGGGAAATCCTGGCGATCACGCCTGATTCATCTTGACAAAGGTAGTCGTTCAAATTTCACGTGGACAAAAGGGTTCTCCTTGGGGTACACGATGGCCCCCTCCGCATGAACAACCGCTCTGATGCCACACTACTGGCCGGGCAGGACGCTTCTCACTGCAAACTCGGCAAGTTGCGGCCACACATCCAGTTTGGCTGCCCAGTTGTCCAGGATCTTCTAACTGGCGGTGGCCAGAGGTGTGTCCTAGTAGGACACAACCTGTTGGTTCCAGGAATGCTTCCATGTCCTGCTGCTGCTGCTGCTGCTGCTGGCTGACTGCTCCTCCTCACTAGGCGGGTGAAGGAAGCTGCCTCTTAGTGACTACAGACTTAGGTTACTGCTGATGGAGCTGGGTATGCTCTACCCCCCCACCTTCCCCCAGCAGCGCGGCAGTATGTTACGTGAGCGCTGAGGAACCCCCCCGCGTCTGACCTGTCAGAGGAGGGACGATGCCGCACATAGGCAGCGCAACTGATTACGGAGGATTTCCCTATGTATTTGAGTTGTCTTCCCTCTCATAGCTGGGAAAAGGCTCATTTTGGACCGGTAGCGAGGGTCCAATAGGGTGGAGAGCCAGAAGACATCCTCTCTGCCGGATGCATGGACTATTCGTCTGTCACGAGCCAGGCAAATAAGCATGCTGCGGGACATCCGCACAAGGGACTCCGAGGGGCTCCCTGCCTCCATTTCCACTGTATAATGCCACGGTGCTTGGGAGTCATCCTGCCCGTTCTTCATCATTCTCCATCCACCTCTCCAGCTGTCCTGCTCCTACCTCTCTTGTCAACTGGGTAGAAAAATCCACTCATTTCACCAGATCCAATGGCTTTCTGCTCCAATTGTCTTCCTCCTCCTCCTCCTCCATTTTTTTCAGGGGGTTCCCCCTCCACGGACCTTTTTTTTTTTTTTTTCCATGTGGGCCCACGGAGGTCGGTAGTCGGGCCAACATCTTCCAGGGTTCCCTGCCCATGACAGATTTTTTCAGCATTTCTGTTCCAGGACATGAAAGCACAGGTGCGAAAAAAGATATGTTATTTTTCATTCACCGTGGGTCCTGGCGACTGGAACAAATAACGTGGGGGGCCTTCCTCGAAATGGCCTCCAAACAAAAAACGGGTCAAGGGTTTCACGGCATGGAGATGCCACTGGGCTGACATCCAAAAAGTTACACAGGGGGGGGGAGTAACTTTCTGTTTCTGCCTTGGGGATCATTCAATAAAATTCGTTAATTGGGCCTTTCTCTGTTCATTACAGTCTGTTTTCCACAAACCATTTGTGCAGGCTGGGAATTCCAGCGGGTTGGAAAACATCGATATTCCAGGAGCGGTTTTTCTGTTGGGGGTAAGGGGGCCGTTTTTTTCTGCCCGCTTTTGCAAAAACCTTTCGGAGGGTGGAGGGTGTTGTCCCTGTGCTTTTGTTAACGAATGGAGTTTAAAGGTGGGCCCATGCCCCCACAGTTTCCTGGCCATTTTCAGAATATTGGTTTCTGAAGATTCGGTGGGGAAGGGGGGGGTGTAAACCTTTTCAGGATCCTTTTTTACAACCCAGATTGAAAAACACGTTGCGGCCCATGCAGGGCGCAATGGGGTCCATTTCCCCTCACTCGAGTATTGCACAGCGGGGCGGGGACACCACATGTTTCCTTCACCCTTTGTCGTTCACCCTCTGGGTTTACCGATTTGCCAGTTTGGGCGCGGAGAAAATGGGCCACACATCGACTTCTTGGCTGCCATTGGGACGCGGGGAGCAGTTCACCTTCCCTGTGTTGAACACTTCGTTCGCGGAGGGCAAGCTAGGTGTTAGAACTCGTGGAAACCGCTTGTGCCCTTTTCTAACACATCGTGGGTTTTGATGGAGGGCAGTACTTTGTGGAGGCCTGAGGGGGATTGTGTTTGGTGGTTGGTGTGGAGGAGGGAAGGAGGGGCGGGGGACACATTTTGGCCCGCAGGGAGGCAAGGTCAGTTTATGGGGTGGGGAACAAAAACGTGGAAGGGAGGGGGAAAAGCGGCGGGTATCCTAGTCCAAAGTTGTTTATGGGTGTTGGGCCTGGGGGCAGGAAATGCACAAAATTCACCCAGGGTGGGGCCGTTAAAGGACATGTAACTGGGCCCATGGGACCGGGTTAGTTACATGCTACCAGACGTTTTCCCGCGGCTTGCCGGGATTATACCTATCGGACACTAAAAATACGATAAGCCTCAAGGCGGAGGACTGACCCCAACTTTCTGTTCTACCAATATTTTATTGAAGTGCTGGTACTGCCCTTTTTGGAAAAAAGGTAATTTACGGCTTGGGAAACTCTCCATCTCAGGCTTCGGGGCCACCAACAAGGGGCCATTTTAGTTTTCCTTTCTGAATGGTGCAAGAGGTCCCCCAATTTGGGAAAAGGGGGGGAAGGGGGGTGAACTGGATCCCAGTACCAACCAAATAAAACTTGTGGGATCCTGGAGTCACGGTCTCCCAAGCTATTGCTGCCACCTTTAGGATGGGTTGGACGGCATTGGTTGTCTCTTTTTTTTTAACAAAATCGCCTCTCTTGGTAACGGGGGGGGTAACTTGGCTTGGCGGCCATTGGAGTAGGCGAGGGCGAAAGCGGAGGGGCATTCTGGGGGGACCGGGGGAGTGGAAATGGTCAAAGGGGGGGAAGAAAAAAAAGCTTTTTTGCCTTTCATGGCAGACAGTGGTGGGGGGGGGAAGGGGCCTTGGGGGTAACTGGGCTGAAAATGGGCATGCGTTTGCCCCACTGGCCGCTTTGGCTTTGCTTGCTGCAGCGGCAGGATGGACCCATAACCCCAACATTCTGAGGCCCACGTTTCTCCCAGTGGGGCCACCGGATGGTTGACGCTGCATTGTGTTGACGGCAGGTGGAGTTGTGGCCAACGTTAGCTCCCCCCTGGGGCCCCCACGGCTTTCACCTTATGCCCACAGATTTCTTAAATTATATTTTAACCCCATATTTCGGGGGATACCTCCGGTGGTTCTTAGCAAAGAAACTGCCCCAACAGCCGAGTTAGCTGAATTTCTTACCCGCCAACGCTCCGCCACTGAGTTGGGAACTACTTTTGCCGCGGATTTTAGCCTCGCTGAGCCCCCCTGTTGGCCCCGCTTTTACTGTCTTGGAACCTTTGCCGAAGACGGGGTTTTTTCTACACCCGTGGGACCGCTTGGCCTCCCGACCTCCACCAACTTGCCTGCTAACCTGCTGGGGGGATATCACGGCCCAACAACAATCAAAAACCACTTTGATGGGGCTGCGGCCGCTGGGGCCTGAAGCGGGGCAAAGGATGGACGCCCCTCTCTTTCCTCACCTGACCGTTGATTTGATGGACCCTTTGCTTTTAACCGGGGCTTCCCAAGTGCGGTCGGCTACTTTTCATTACCATCAGTTGTGGTATCATTCTTCACTTTTTAACTGTTTGTTTCCTCATATTCTACGGGATTCTTGGGTAAGGCCGAGGATGTAAACCTCTCCCACCACCATGGGTCCTTCCCCATTGCCCAATCCTCCTCCATTCTATTACCTTTTTGCCGGGCCTACTGCAAAAGAAGCTGGGGGGGATTTACCTTGGCACCCATTATTCTTCGGCTTGCCACCACGTAAGGCTTGCTGGGGTGGGTACTGGCCCTGCATTCATAATTGTTTTCATCCTCCCGCTTTATAGTGGCGGATGTGGCCCAGACCCCACCAATAAAGTAGGATCCCTGGGGGCTGGAGGGGAAAAAACTGGAAATGGGACAAAGAGGGGCGGGCTTTGAGGGGACAGGTGACGGGACGCTGGATCACCGCTCCCGGGGGCCAATTTGGCCAACTATGTGTTGTGGGTCTTGAAGGTTTCCCCACCGACCTCTTGGGCTGGGGTTTGTCCAGTTTGTTTCATCTTGGGGAAGGGAAGGAGGATTGTACCTAGTCAACCAATTCAAAGAAATAAACTTGGGTTTGCTCGAACACAATCTAAAACCACTCCACCGGGGGGGCCGCTGTATGTTACCTTGCGGCTGGGTTGTGGGACCTCCCCCACCAGGTAAGTGAACACCTGTGCTGCGAACGTTCCCCTTTTGCTGTCGCTGCAGGGGAAACCCTGGGTGGCCCGTTTTCCAGAAATTGTGTTGGTGCCCAACTTGCCAACTCGCAGTTGGCAGGGGGGAGCCTTGCCAACCCTCTCTGTCTGACATTTTTTGTTTACTTTTGGTTCAAAAAATTGTAACAGGACCAACCGGTTTGATGAAGGCTATTTCTGTATATGATTAAAAATATTTTACCCTCCCTGTTTTTTGGGGGACTCCAAAACGAAATTCCCAGTATAACAAGCTTGGGTTAACCCTTGGGAATATAAAAAAATTGCGGGCTCCAAACCATATGGCCGGAACAACTTTTAAACTTGTTATGTGGTCGGTTTTTTTACAAGGGCACCCCACTGTGTGTTTTACTAAAAATGTAAAAGCACAAATTACACACAAGGCTTTATATTATACCTTCGCCTTCGTGTATTATGATACCCAAGAAAAAAAATTAAATGATTAATTATTTCGGTGGTGAAAAAAAGGTCGGTTTTATTTTGTCCAAGCCACAGGGCAGGCAAAAAAAACCAAAACGCTTAATTAAAAACCCCCCTGGGGATGTTAAAATTGGCGCCAATGGGGGATAATTGGAGGCCGGCACCAAACTAGTAAGCGTGTTAACAAATTTTTGCGTGTTTTTCTTTGAAACGCCCACCAACCAAACATAGAGAATACCAGTTTGTAATTCTTTGGGGCCTTTGGGCTTGTGGAATTAGGGCTACCAAAAAAAAAAAATAAATTATATATTTCTGGCGTTGAAAAAGGGACGGTTTATTTATTTTTGGTTCAAGACACACAGGCAAATAAATATCAACGCTTAAAAATTAACCCTGGATTGTACAAATTTTGCGGCCAAAAGGAATTGAGCCGCACAAAAAACTAGTTTATGCGTGTTACAATTGGTGTTTTCTTACGGCCACACAACAAGAGATTGTTTACAGTTTGGTTTTAATTTGGACTTTATTTGCTTGTGGGAATCAAGGCTACCAAAAAAAACAATAATATATTTATTATTTTGGGCGTTGAATAAGGACGGGGTTTATATTTTTGGGTACGCAGCACAACCAGCAAAAAAATTACAAACGGCCTTAATAAAACACACCTGGAGTTAAAAATTGCGCCAAATGAATTGGAGGGCCCGTGCACAAACTTAGGGTATGCGTTGTTAACAAATTTGCGCGTGTTTTCTAACGGACACACACAAAACATGTGGATTTCTTTTTACCTGTTGAAAATTTTGCCTTTTTGCTTGTGGAATTTAGGCTAAACTAAAATAAAAATATATAATTTTGGCGTTGAAAAAAAGGTGGGACGGGTTTATTTTTTTGTCAGCACCACCAGGCGGGCATAAAACACAACGCTTAATTAAACACTGGATTGTAAATTGCGCACAAAAGGCAAAAATTATTGAAGGCCGCACAAAAAAAAACCTGTTGCGTGTTAAATTGGCGTGTTTTCTAACGCCTACACAAAACAAGAGGGATACAGTTTCGTTATTGGGCCTTTGCTTTGTGAAAATTAGGAGCTTTACCATAAACAAAAAAATATATATACTTTGGGCGTTGAAAAAAGGGACAGGTTTATTTTTGTTCATGAACATCCAGCCAAAAAAATAAACCAACGCTTAAATTTATAAAAAAACCACTCGGGATGTAAATTTGCCGGCACCAAAGATTGAACTTGGTCCGCCTCACAAATCTTAAGTTTAGGCGTGTTAAAATATTTGCGTGGTTTTTCTTACGCCTCCTACAAAAAGAAGGATACAGTTTGTAATTTTGCCTTTGCTTTGTGAATTAGGGGCTACCAAAAAAAAAAAAATATAAATATTATTTGGCGTTGAAACAAGAACGGTTGTATTTTTGTTCATGGCCCTCTACCAAGCAAAAAAAAGAACAACGGCTTAATTACAATCCACCATGGAAGGTTAAAATTGGCGCCAAAATGGGGTAATTGACATCATGCCGGCACAAACTTAGTAGCGTGTTTACAAATTGCGTGTTTCTCTTACGGCCAACCACAAAACATGGAGATTTTACAAGTTGTAATTTGGGGGCCTTTGCTTTGTGAAATTAGGGCTACCAAAAAAAAAAAAAAAATATATAATTTTGGGCGTTGAACAAGCGGTTTATTTTTGTCATGGCCAAACAACCAAGCAAAAAAAGCACACGCTTAAATTAAAACCCCTGGATGTTAAAATTGCGCCCAACTGGAAAATTTTGACGCCGCCACAAACTAGTAGGCGGTGTTACTATTTGCGTGTTTTTTTCTACGCCACCCAAACAAGAGATTCTTCTACAGTTGTTAATTTGCCTTTGACTTTGTGAAATTTAGGGGCTACCAAAAAAAAAAACATTTATTATATTTTGGCGTTGTAAAAAAACAGGGTGGGGTGGTGGGACGGGTATTTATTTTTGCGTCAGCTCCACCCAAGCAAAATTTAAAACAAACGCTTAATTAAAAAACCCCTGGATGTAAAAAATTGACGGGGCCAATAGGGAAATTCAGCAGCCAAATAATTGTAAAGTGTAATTTTGTATTGGTAAATATAACGGCTTTTTTGTTTTACTTTAAAATGGAATTTACAACAAGGAAAACTGGAGTATAAAGAATTCCACTTGGATATTGAATGGTATTATTATGGCAGCTGCCAGTGGGACCGGCACCACCTGGATTTTCAGCATCCAATCTAAAACCAAATAAAATCCTGAATTTAAGGAACCATTTCCAGAAGAACAGTGCCTATGAGACATGGCTGAGGGGGGGGGCTGACCAACCCAACCCAGGAAAAATCCTGTATAAAAACAATATCAGGTTCTTAAAGAAAAGCGCTATCACCCGCAAAGCAGGCCCCAATCCTTCCCTATCAGTACAGTTGAGTAGGGAGAGTGTGGAGCTCCAGCGGGGTTGCGGCTCGGTCCCTTTATATAGTGCAGGTTTGGAAGTCCACACAGGAAAATCCCGCCGGGGGTCATTTTGATTTGGTGGGCACTTCACTTCTCGCCACAACAATGGTTTCATGCAAGGGCTATGCACTTACTTCACTCCCCCAGAGTTTTGCTTTGGCCCTGTTTAGGCGCCCATGTTTGGCTCGCAGCACTATTTTTAATTCAAAATCTCCTAAAAGCAAACTTTCGTTCAACCGTGGAAACAGTTTACCCCCAAAAAGTTCGGGGACCCCCGCTTTCGGGGGTTTCCGAAACCGACAGTTTTTTCCTGGAAATTTGTAAAAATACGGGGAAATTCCACTTTCTTAGAAATTCCAATTTACGACCATTCTCTTATTTTAACAATTCCATATAAGTAGATCTTTATTTCTCTTTCTTTAAGGGCAAATCCCCCCAGCTTCAAGATTTAATTTACTGGGACCACATTGTAACCATTAGTTGACCCAACTTTTGAAAATTGAAAAAGGGCCAGGAGATCCTCAGTGGTCGGGGCGCGCGTAGCGGGCCCGGCGCCTGGCAAAAAAAATTTGCCATGGGGGGGGACCACCGGACCATTCTTTGTTACGGTATGGCCAAATGGTCCCCTTAAAATTAAAAAGGCCACACCCCACTCCACCTATAACTGGCATAACGTGGGGCTTTTGGGAAGGGAAAAGGCCCAGGTAGAAAGGATTATTAATTTGCCTTATAGGCCAGGGGGTTAGTAGGCCCCCCCAATAATCCACAGGTAGGTGCCCTTTACAGGGCCCGGTAAGATGTCACCCCTTGTAGGCCAAATATAAGATGCCCCCATCTGTAGGCCAGGGTTAGAGGCCATATTTGGGGTAAGGGACCAGCGTAGATGGCCCCCTTTGTTATGGGGTTGGGGGCCCCCCATTGTTAGGGCCAGGGTAAGGTTGGCCCCCTTTGTTTGCACCAGGTAGGTTGCCCCCATTGGTTTGGCCAGGTGATGTCCACCCATCTGTTTGCCAGGGGTAGGATGTTTCCTCCATTTCTGTTTTGGACAGGGTAGGATGGTTCCCCCCATCTGTTATTTTTGCCCAGGTTAGAATGTCCATTCTGTTTTGCCAGGGTAGTCGCACCCCCTCTGTTGCCAGGTTAGTTTGCCCCCCCCCTTCTGTTGCCAGGAGTGCCCCACTCTGTTTGGCCAGGGTTAGGTGGGGGCCCCATCTGTTAGGCCAGGTAGTGCCCCCAATTGTTAGGGGGCCAGGTAAGTTTGCCCAACCCATCTGTTAGCCCAGGTTAGGTTGGCCCCCCTTTGTTGCCAGGTAGGTGCACCCCCCTTTTGTTGCCCCAGGGTAGTTGCCCCTCCCCCTCTGTTGCCATGGGTAGTGAGGCCCCCCTCTGTTTTGCCCCCCAGTAGTGCCCCCCCCAATGTTGCAAGGTTGATTTCTTGCCCCCATTTTGTTGCCTGAGTTAGTGGGCCCCCCCATTGGTTGCCAGGTGGATTTGGCCACCCATTGTTTGGCCCAGCTGAAGCACCCATTGTTTGCCCCCCAGGTAGTGGCCCCACTTCTGTTGGCAATGTTAGTTTTGCCCCCCTCTGTTGGGCCAGGGTGGATCCCCCTTCTTTGTTGGGCCAGGTAGGTAGCCCCACCTTGTTGCCCAGGTGATTAGACCCCCCTTGTTTGTGCCCAGGGTAGTTTAGCCCTCTCTGTTTGCCAGGTAGTTGCACCCCACCCTAAAGCTAAAAAAATAAAATAAAAATTAATAAATAATTCCACCTTACCTTAACCCAGGCCTCCTGAGCCAGCGCGGGCCGGGCCTCCTGGTCCGAATCTCTTCAGCGGGGGGCCGACAGGGGGAGTGGAGAGCAAGCCGCGACTTTCACTTTCCCCTCTGAAAAAAAGCCGCGCGGGTCACTTCTCCCCTGCGCAACTTTCTGGGACCTGTATTATGCGGCGCACACCACCTGCGGGCCGTACATTTCAGGGGGGAGGTAGGGAGGTGGAGGCACGATTTCCCTCTGGGGGCCTTATCCACTCCCCGCTACAGTGAGGGGGGGGTGGGTGTTAACGCGGGGCGGAGGGGGGGGTGAGCGGCCCACCTGTCGGGGCCGCTTCACCCGGCCTGTAGGAGGCGGGCCCAGGCGGGGCAAGGGGGGCCGTAGGCGGGGAACTGCGTTACTCTTGCGCCCGCACGGTTTAATTTTAATAGGGCCCCCCGCCGGCCTGCTGGAGGCGGGGAGGCACTTTGCCAACTCCCCCGGGGGAGGGCGGGGAGGGGGAACCCCCTCAAATTTAAGCGGCGGGAGGGGGAACCCCACCAACGCTCAAAAAATCGGGATAGGGGAGGGTTTGGCACTTTGTTTTTGATGTTTTATTCCTGCCACAGGGGGGGGCTACCTTTAAGAATTTATAACAATGGCTTCACCCCCTTGCCCTTCTTGGGTTCCCTAAGAAACATGATAAACAGTTATGCATCAGGCTGGTCTGTCTGCCCCTGTATGAATAAATAGGATGTTTAAGGAATGTCCAATTCCTTGTGATTATGTTGCGTTCTTACAGGCTTTTTTTCCTCTTCAACTGCATATCACTGACTTTCATTAAATTGCAGAATATTGCTATAACTATATGAGCAAAGACATATTCTAAAACAGCATATTCTGAGGCCATAGAAATTTTAAATGCAGTTTATGTGTGCTGAATACATTAACAAACAGTTTGCAATAATTAATTGCAGGTGAAGGATCTTACAACATACATAACAAGTCAAGGAAAATATTTTCACCAACACAAAGGTAAAGTTTCATTTCAGTATGCTAAATCTTAAATTGCAGGAAGACATAGCTTGGTGGCCACAGGCATCTTGAACAGTAGTGGTTTTACAAAAAAATATTGTTAGAGCTCCAGAGAATGAGTATAGCAGGAATTTGGATTAGGATGAGGTTGTGATAAAAATTACCTATTTTTGAGTGTTGGCATAAGGAACTTGTGTAATGTAGGTGGAATACATTTTCTCCTCTTAGTTAACAATGTCTTGCATAAAAACAAGAAAGGTTGTTGAATTTTACTTACCAGTCCTATTTGCTTTCCAACTTTATTGTATTTTCTTATTTTTTTTAACTGAATGTGGGTTAAAATGACAAGAAAAAAGCTTAATATACTTTTTTTTTTTATTTCACATCCCTCCCATGCCAGTTTTACACTGGCTTCCCAATGGCCACTGTTCACTGTGTTGCAGGAATGTTTTTTAGTGGAGTAAAAGTTGGGAGGTGGAAATTTGGGGGGGG
>JAODAL010033504.1:0-45484 GCA_025379985.1 Phyllomedusa bahiana
TTAAACAAAAAGGGCCAAAGTGAAAAACACCTTTTTAAATTTATAGGGTATAATAAAAGGTCGGTTTTTGCATGTATGAAAATTTCCTGAAAATTTTGTATCCTAATATAAGTACAAGGTGGGTCTTTGAACAAAAATGGGCTGCGCCAAAGTGAAAAACACCCCTTTATTTAAAATTTATACGGATAAAACAGGTGGGTTTTGCACCTATGAAATACACCTGCAATTACTAGCAAATTTCTGTATCCTAATATAAGTACAAGGTGGGTCTTGTCTAACTAACTAAGAGCTGAAATTCTCTAATCTACCTATGTTCTAATGTTGACAGCTAAAAGCATAGTTGTCTGTATGAATAAAGAGAACTGTGTCTCCGAGCTGAGCTGTAGTGAGAGAGATCTAGCACAGGTCCTGCTCTAGTGAGAGACACTGAAACACTGATGATGAACAGGAAACACTGTTCTATGCAAAACGAGGTCATGTGATTTTTCCAGCCAATGACAACCATACACATCACAGTCATGACGTCGCACACCCAGCTCACCCTGCTCTATGCTCTAAGCTGATTTGCTGGCCACCAAAATGACAGGAAGCGCCGAAAATGACATGATAGTAATAGATTATGCGCAGATTCTCACCTAAAATATCGCGTGATCGGAAATTTCCGATCAATCTAAAAACCGTGCCGATTTCAACTTTGTCGATTATAATCGCTCATCCCTACTGTTAAGTAGAACCCAGGTGCTACTAAAAAAAAGGCCCTTGATTAATTGATCATCAGGTGAGACCACCTTTGTAGAACGAGAAGTATTGGCAGTTTGGTGGTCTGGAGCATCTAGGTGTGTTTTAACACAATACTAAAAAGAAAAGTCATTAACAATGATCTTAGATAAGCAATTGTTGTTGCCCATCAATCTGGAAAGGGTTATAAACCAATTCCAAACAATTTTAAGTCCATCATTCTACAGTGAGAAAGATTATTCACAAATGAAAAACTTTCAAGACAGTTGACAATGTTCGCAGCAGTGGACAACCCAGCAAATTCACTCCTAGGTTAGACTATACAATGCTTAACCCCTTACCATTGGTAAGTTACCAACAGTGGACATACCCAAATGTCCTAGCTGGGAAAGTGTTCCTGCAAACGGACATATGGGTACATTCTGGACATTGTTTAAGTCCACAAGCAGAGCCCGCACGACTGGATCATGGAGCCAGATGTACATTACAGCTGACTCCACGCTGTGCCACTCATAACCAGAGCTCACTCTGGTTGTGGGTGAATAACCCCTTAGCTGCCATGGTTAATCGTGACCCCAGCAGCTAAGGGTAAGACAGAGGAAGTTCTCTCTGTCTGCATCTCCACAGCTGCGATGTGATCGCGGATGCTGATGCTCTCCCTAGCAATCTGGAAGCATAACAAAGGCTTCTGGGCTGCCTGTGGCATCACAACACCAGGTCATGCCCTGAGGGCACGGCCAGGCACAGTGATTGGCAGTTACAATGCATAGCAGTAATTGTATAAATAGTTTTAATAGTAATAAGAAGATCACTAATACAAGTCTCTTATGGGGACAATTAAAAAAATGTGAACCTGTATAAAAAAAAATAAAAAGTAAAACACAAAAAAGAAAAACACATTCACCGCTTTTTCCCCTTTACAAACACCAATCGCCCCAAAAAAGATATAAAATAAATAAACTATACATATTTGGTATTACCATGTGTGTAACAACCTAGCCTATAAATCTTTTATGTTATTTAACCCATGCAACGAATGCAGTAGAAAAAAAAAACATTCAAAAAATTACAATTTTCGTTCAAAGCAGCACATAAAATGGAATAAAAAGTGATGAAAAAGTGAAATAAATGCCAAAGTGGTACCAATGAAAATGTCACTTCATCCCTTACACAGCTCTGTATACTGAAAAAAAAAGTTATGGCTACCAGAATATAGTGATGCATAAATATTGTTTTACACAATAAAAATATTTTTTTTAAACTGGTACAACATAAAAAAAGCTATATAAATCGACCAACAGAAAACAATTAACATGTCATGTATACTACATAATGAGCATTGTTAAAAATAAAAAAAAAAACACTACCAGGATTGTTATTTTTTCTTCACCCTGCCTTCCAAAAAATTGATTTAAAAGTGATCAAAAATTCTTGTCCCCCAATATGGTACCAATAAAAATGTCAACTTATCCTGCAAAGAATCAAGCTCCACACAGCTCCGTACACAGAAAAATAAAACTGGTATGGCTCTCAGACTATGGTGATGCAAAAAGGTATTTTCCTTTTGAGTAAAAGTGTTTTTTATTTTGTAAAAGCAGTAAAACATAAAAAATACAAATTGGGTATTGCTGTAATCTTATCGACTGAGTAAAGAAAGCCTGTCATTTATACTGCATGGTGACCACTGTAAAAAATACAAATAAAAAACACTACCTGGATTGCTGCATATTGTTAATCCTGCCATCCCAAAACCTTGATTAAAAAGTGATCAAAGCATCATATAAACCACAAAAAGGTACTAATGAAAATGGCTACTCATCCTGCAAAAACAAGCCCCTATACAGCTCTGTAAACAGAGAAATAAAAAAGGTACAGCTTTCAGACTATGGCTATGCAAAAAGATATTTTCCTTTTGAATAAAAGTGTTTTTATTTTGTAAAATCAGTAAAACATAAAATAAAAAATACAAATTGAGTATCGCTGTAATCGTCTCAACTAACTGAGTAAAGAAAGCATATCATTTATACCGCATTGTGACCACTGTAAAATATAAAAAACACTACCGGGTTTGCTGCATTTTGTTCATCCCGCCATCCGAAAACCTTGATTAATAAGTGATTAAAGCATCATATTAACCACAAAAAGGTACTACTAAAAATGGCTACTCATCCTGCAAAAAAACAAGCCGCTAAACAGCTCTGTACACAGAAAAATAAAAAAGTATGGCTTTAAGACTATAGATATGCAAAAAGATATTTTCCTTTTGAATAAAAGTGTTTTTATTTTATAAAAGCAGTAAAACATAAAAAAAATATAAATTGAGTATCGCTATAATCGTCTCAACTAACTGAGTAAAGAAAGCATATCATTTATACCGCATGGTGACCACTGTAAAATATAAAAAACTCCACCGGGTTTGCTGCATTTTGTTCAGCCTGCTATCCCAAAACTATGATTAAAAAGTGATCAAAGTGTCATATGAACCCTAAAAAGATATTAATGGAAACGGCTACTCATCCCACAAAAAACAAGTCCTTAAAGGGGTTTTGCCACGATGTAATGTTGACGTGGGATCCTCCAAAATGGGTATTTAATCACTTTTCTAAATATATGTGTTTACAAAAATTGCAGTCTGAGAGAGCTACAGGTTGCCTCACCTGCCCTTAGTTACTTAAAGGGGTTTTGCCACGATCTCATTTCATAGCTCCTGCATCCAGCTCTTCAGCTCTCTGTGCTCAGAAAGGGGCGTGTGTGATTTGTTTGAATTCCATATCATGTGACCCAGCAGGATGACATCACCAGGCCTTTCCTTTCTCTAGTCAAAGAAAGGTCAGTTTAATTACAGAGGTACAAGTATCTACTCTGTAGCCAAGAGGTAATGCTTTTTACCTCCCGACACAAGGGTCCTGGGTTCAAATCCCTGCAGGAACCAAACCCGTGAATTTTTTTTTTCTTTATCACTGCACAGACCTCATTGAGGTTTCTTTTTAAATTTATTTGCACTGCTTAACTAATTAATAAGGAATATAGGGGACAGGAGTAGAATGACAGCACCTGGGGTTTGAACACTCACTAGCTGCCTGAGAGGAGAGGTGATGTCTGAGCACGTGCAACCAGGAGTGAGGAGCTCTCAGCCCTGGTCATATCCCCTGGAGATGAGCTGTAAACAATGGATCACTAAAGGAGCAGCTGAAGCAAAAACGATGCAGAATTTTTAAAAAGGATGAATGGTGAAAATGTTTATTATTTAATGTGCAAGCTTCCCACGTCAATTTTACTTTGTGGTAAAACCCCTTTAAAAGCTTCTATTAGATACGACCTGACAAGAGCTGCTGGCCGGGCTTGCACAGAGAACACTTCTTATCTGATGAAAGGGATCTGAAGAAGCTTTCAAGGCACCGGGTAAAAATATGTTGTCTTTTGTAAACAGAATCCACTAGTTGTAGTGTTATTATCTGAGTAGATTCCTGCTTTATCTGATGACAGAGAACATGAAGAAGCTTTCAAGCTGCTGTGGAGAAAAGCTGTTGTCTTTTGTATACAGAATCCATTAGTTGTAGTTTGATTATTTGAGTGAACATTTCACATGATCCCTTATGCAGGCTCTGTGCTCTGGCTGTGTCTCTCGCTCTATCAGCTCAGTGTGGCTTGTTTACAATTGCTTCTTAGCAGATAAGGCACGTCCTGGCAAAACCCCTTTAATCAGCTCCACATACAGAAAAAAAAAGTTATGGCTCTCAGACTACGATGAAATAAAAATACAAATTTTAACAAACACATTTCTATTATGTAAGAGTAATAAAACATAAAAAACTATATAAAATTGATATTGTTGCAATTATACCAACCCGCATAGTAAAGTTATCATATCATTTATACCGCACACCGAACACAGTAAAAATGAGGCCCAAAAAACAATGGTGTTTTTCTTCCCCCATTTTCTTTGTCCAAAGCTTTAAAAAATTGTGGAACAACTGTGTGTCCAAAATGCACCAAACAACCCTAGATGAGTTCCATGAGGGTTGTCGAATCCAAAACGGGGGGACTTCTGGTAGGTTTCACCTATTCTGGTACTTTGGAGACATGGAACCCACCAAAATCTGTGCTCCAAAAGCCACATAGCGCTCCCTCCTCTGTAACCCTGCCTTGCGCCCAAACAGCAGTTAACACCCACATATATGTTATTGTCAAACGTAAAATAAATTTGGTAACACATTTTGGAGTGCCTTTTTTAGGATTCCTTGTAAAAATTAAACATTGTCAGCTAAAATTGCAGATTGCTAGAAAACATTTTTTTTTTTTCATTTTCACAGCCTAACACTGAAACAATAAAGTATGTGGAACACCTGTGGGGTCAGTATACTCACTGTACCTCTGGATATATATTTTTAATGGGTGTAGTTTCCATTACAGGGTTTATTTAAGGGTGGATATTAAGTTTTAGCACCTTAGGGTGTTCTCAAACTTGAAATTGCGCCTAAAGAAATCTGTAATGAAAATGAGACACTAAAGTCCCGTAGGTGCTCCTCCTGTTCTGAGGCTTTTTGTCAAGTCAAATAGCGCACTTAGGCCACATATGGGATATCTCTAAAAATGGCAAAATCAATGGAATTAATATTTAGTTGCATTTCAATATTATTTACTGTGGTCCAGTGAGTAATTGATATTTCGCCTCCACTTTGCTTTAATTTTTGTGAAACACCTAGAGGGTTAATAAACTTCCTAAGTGCTGTTTTGAATACTGTAAGAGGTGTAGTTACTTAGTTGGAGTCAGTTATGGGGTTATCTAACATACAGGTCCCTCAAAGCGTTGTCTGATCTGGACTGGTCCCTAAATAAATCACTGTTGCAAATTTTCTTGAAAATGTATAAAATTACTACTAAGACATTTAAAAATGATGCCAACCTACAGTAGACATATGGTAGATGCTAGTTATAAACTATATTGTGTGACATAACTATCACACAGAAACTTTTGAACCTTGATAATTGCTAATTTCTCAAAATTTTCACAACATTTTGATGTCTCTGAATCACATGGATAGGTAAAAGTAGCAAAAAATGATTCCCTCATAAAGTGAGTGACAAATGTCAGATTTAAAAAAATGGGGCTCTGTCAGGAAGGTCGAAACTCGCTGTGATGGTAAGGGTTTAAAAAATTGAAAAACACTCAATAGCTATATTTTAGTTTCCACTGGTCTCAGATGGCATATTAAGGGCCACATGTATGAAAACTATCTAGGTCTAAATTCACTTTGTTGCCCATAGCAACCACTCAGAGCGCCCCTCTTATTTTTCCAGAGCACTATATGAATGAAAGGAGAGCTCTGATTGGTTGCTATGGGCAACAAAGTGAGTTTTAGACCAAGACAGTTTTCCTACATGTGGCCCTAAATGTTCAAGATCATGACACTTCAAGTAAAAAAAAAATACTGAAGAAGTATGGCTTGTTAAGACATTAAGAGAAAGCCTTTTTTTAATAAAAGATCATGTCAGCACGGCTTAAGTTTGTAGGAGTTTTGGAACAATGGGGCAGATTTAACAATGCTGTCTAACTCTTAGACAGTGTAAAGTTAGACTAGACAGTCTTACAGTGCACCAAATTTATCATAGTATTGATACAACTTAGAATTATTAGTCTAACTTTACACCAGCGGCGCAGCTAGAGACTCATGGGCCCATGTGCAAAGCTTCAGCTCAAGGACCCCCTTCTCCCAGACACCGTCTGTAGACCAATACTTTGCAACAACAAGTTCTCTACTTGACGTGTCGGATGTCTGTGGTGTAAGGCACTGCAGAAAATTATTTCTATTTAAAGGAATTGTCCAGTAGAAAATAATTAATTTCAAATGGTGCCAAAGAAAAAAATTATAGTTATACAGACAAAGTGTTTGTTTCCCCTCAGGCAGGCAGGTATATAGATTTAAGTCCCACGGCAGGTATAAGATATGGGCCCCCTGGCAGGCAGGTATATAGATATTTTAAGGTCCCACAGGCGGTAATAGAACGATAGGCCCCCCTCAGGAAGGCGGGAATATAGAAAATAAATCCCCTCGGGCAGGCAGGAAAATAGAAGTTAAAGGCCCCACAGGCAAGTAAATAGATATAGGTCCCCTCAGGCAAGCACGTATATAGATAGGTATAGGTCCCCGCAGGAAGGTATATAGATAAATATAGGTCACTTCAGGCAGGCAGGGATATAGATAAGTATGGTCCTCACGGGAAGGTATAAGATTAGGCCCTCAGCAGGCGGGTAAATAAAATAGGTATAATCCCCCCGGGCAGGCAGGATATAGATATAAAAGGGGCCCCCTCGGGCGGGGAATTTAAAAAAGTATGGGTCCCCACAGGCAAGTAAATAGATATAGGTCCCTTCAGGCAGGCAGGTATATTGATAGATATAGTTCCCCTCAGGCAGGTATATAGATAGGTATAGGTCCCCACGGGCGGGTAAAGTAGATAGATAAATAGTAATATAGGTCCCCTCAGGCAGACAGGAAATATAGATAGAAAAAGGCTCCACAGGCAGAAATAGATGGGCAAGGCCCCCCACGGGCCGGGTATATAAAGATATAGGTACCATTAGGCAGGTATATAGATTGGTATAGATCCCCACAGGCAGGTATATAGATAGGTAAAGGTTCCTACAGGCAGGTATATAGATAGATATAGGTCCCCTCAGACAGGCAGGTATATAGATATGTATAACTCCCCACAGGAAGGTATGTAGATAAAGGACCCTTCAGGCAGGCAGGTATATAGATAGGTATAGGTCCCCTCAGGCAGGCAGGCAGGTATATAGATAGGGATAGGTCCTCACAGGCAGGTATACAGATATAGGTCCCCTCAGGCAGGCAGGTATTTAGATAGGTATAGGTCCCCACAGCAGGTATATACATAGGTATAGGTCCCCTCAGGCACACAGGATATAATAAATAGGTCCTCCAGCAGGTATATAAAAGGGTTATAGATCCCCACACTCAAAAATAATATAGCCCCAAGGCGCAGGTATATAGAAAGTATGGTCCCCACAGCAGGAACATAATGGGTTTAGCCCCCACAAGCAGGTATTAGATAGAATAGGTCCCCCGGCACCCAGTTATAATAGGTATAGGTCCCACAGGCAGGTAGATAGATAGACAGATATAGGTCCTCTCAGGCAGACAGGTATATAAATAGATATAGGTCCACACAGGCAGATATATAAATAGGTATATGTCCCCACAGGCAGATACTGTATATAGATAGGTATAAGTCCCCACAGGCAAGTATATAGATATATATATGTCCCTCAGGCAGACAGGTATGTAGATAGTTATAGGTCCCCACAGGCAGGTATAAATATTTTATAGTCCCCCCAGGGGGTATTGATATACTAGGTCCCCTGGGCAGCAGGTATAAAATGGAAAAGTCCCCACAGGCAGTAATAGATGGGTATAGGTCCCCACGGGGCAGTAAAAAGATAGATAACGTCCCCAAAGGGCCCCAGGCGGGTACATAATGGGTAAGGCCCCCACGGAGGTATTAGATTAGGTCCCCTCAGGCAGGCAGGTATATAATAGGTATGGCCCCCACAGGCATGACAGAAGGATAGGTCCCCAAGGCGGGTTATAGATACATCATATAAAAATTTTGGGCCCCCTTTTAAAAATTTAATCATTTTTATTCTAAATATTTGGGTGTTTGAAAACAGCCATTTCAATTTTGATAATCTAAAAAACTGATGGACACAGTAAATTTCCGGATTGAAATGAGTTTTATTGACTAACAAAAAATGTAAATATGCTTTAAACCCCAAATTTTGACTGGTCAAAAATTTGGGTACCCTTTCATTTTTTTGATTTGAATACCCAACATTTTTTTACGTTTTTCTGAAGCACAACAGGGTTTTATAACCTCATGAGCTTGAACTTCATAGCCCTGTACCAATGTGAAAAAGGTATTTAAGGTCCAATTGCAAGTTTTTCTCCTATTTGAATCTCCTGTGAAGAGCGCACAGGGGCTCCTCAAAACAACTCTAAAAAGATCGAAAACAAAGATTGTTCAACATATTTTTTCGGGAAGGAACAAAAATTTGCCAAGACTTAACCTTTTATTTCCACTGTGAGGAACATAGTAAGGAAAGGGAAGACCACGGGGACATTCTTGTTAAACCCCAAATGGCAGGCCAAGAAAAATATCAAAAAGGCAGAAAAGAAAAGGTGAGACATAAGGACAATCCACAACCACCTCCAAAAAGCGCAGCAAACATCTTGCGCGTGGTTCCCTGTGCATCGGTTTAAAAAACGCACACTTTGCACAAGGAGAAGCTGTATGGGGAGTGAGCGAAAGAAGCCGTTTCTGAAAGCACGCCACAAAAAATCGCCTGAGGGAAGCAAAAGCACATTTTTTGGGCAAACCAGCTTCATTTGGAAAAGGTCCTGTGGGCTGATGAAACAAAATTGAGTTTTTTGGGCAAAAAAAGGCGTTTACATGGCGTCCCAAAAAAAACAGCATTCCAAGAAAAAAACTTGCTACCCACGTAAAATTGGTGGAGGTTCCCTCATCTTGGGGCGTGTGGCCAATGCCGGCACCGGGAAAACTTGTTTTAAAATTTGGGGGGGCATGGATTCAACTCCTATCACAATTCTTTTAGAATATGTACAAGAATCAGTGATGAAATTTTAAATTACGCCGGGATGGATATTTCACAACACAATGATCCCCCAAAAACAGCTCCAAAAACTACTCAGGCTTCAGCAGAGGAACAATTACAATGTTTTGGAATGGCCCCTCCCATCCCCCGACCTGAATACTGAACAATTTGGGGTACTTTTAAGCGGGCTGTCCATGCTCGGGGACCATCAAAAATTAACGAAATTGAATTGTTTTTGTAAAGAGGGAAAGGTCAAAAAACCCTTTATCCGGATCCAGAACTGATTAAAAACTACAGGGAAACGACAGAGCGTTTTTTTGCAAAAAAAGGATCACTAAATATTAATGTCACTTTTCCTTTTGGGGGGCCCTACTTTTGCACCGGTCAAATTTTTTGGTTTAAATGCATATTGCACATTTTTTTTGTACAAAAAACATCATTCAAACCGGAAATATTACGTGTCCACAGTTTTAATATACAAATTGAAATGGGTGTTGCAAACACCCAAATATTTAAAATAAAAAATTAAGATTAATAGGGGGCCCCAAAATTTTCAATGACTGACGTCCCCTCACAGGTAAAGATAAGGCCCCCTAGGCAGGTTTTTAAATGGGAAGTCCCACAGGGAGGTATATAAAAAATTAAGGTCCCCCCAGGCAGGGATATAATAAAAATAGGTCCTCACAGGGAATATAAATAGGAAAAGGGCCCCGGGCAGGAAAAAGATAGGCCCCCCCCGGGGGTAACCAAAATTAAAAAAAATAACACTAATACCCTTACCTCCTTCCGGCGTGCACCTTTCCCTTCTGCCCGACACTGGGGGCTGACGTCCACGCGCCAGCGCCAGGGGCACTCTCCCCGGGGCTCTCCTACTGACGCCAAGATTGTTTCTGCCGAGGGGGCAGGGGGAATAAGCTCACTTCACTGTGCCGCTGCCTTCAGTGAGCTAAATGGCCGCTTAGCTTCAGTACAGGCGGCGATCGCTGCATCACTGGCTTTATGTAAGCCCGCGAACGCTTTTGGGGGAGCGGAGGGCCTGTGGGGGCCCCCTGGCCAGGGGCCCCACGACCGTGTAAATCCACGCTTTACACCTTTTCTGAGTTGGGTTACTTTATTCCATACTTGCCAACTTTTGATAGTTGAAAAAACAGGGATTGAAAGGGCGCGCGCGTACCGCCGCGGGAAAAAAATTTTTTTCATGGGCCGCCCACTTTTTGGTGGCCACACCCCTTCAAAAAAACCAACCCACTCCCCCTAAATGCATAACGGCTTTGGAAGAAGCCAGGGAGATGCCCCCTCTAGCCCGGTCGGCCCTTATAGCCAGGGAGACCCCCCATAGCCAAGTAGTGCCCCCCTTTTACTAAGTAATGCCCCCTTCAGCCAAGAGATGCCCCCTTTCAGCCCGGTGATGCCCTTGTAGCCCCTAGATGCCCCCTTGTACCCCCTAGAGCCCCCCGTGGCCAGGAAAAACCCCCATTGAGCCAGGGAGAGCCCCCCGTACCAGGGAGAGCCCCCTTTGTAGCCAATAGATCCCCCATCGTAGCCAGTAGAGCCCTCTTTTAGCCAAAGAGCCCCCAATTTTTGCCAGGTAGACCCCCTCTTTTAGCCAGGTTAAAAGGGCCCCCCTTTGTAGTCAGGGAGAGCCCCCATTGTAGCCAGTAGACCCCCATTTTACCAGGTAGAGCCCCCTCTTGCCAAGTAGACCCCCATTGTGCCAGGTAAGCCCCCTTTTAGCCAGGTAGAGCCCCCACTTAGCCAGTAGAGCCCCCCTGAAACCAACTAGAGCCCCATCATAGCCGGGAGACCCTCTTATGCCAGGGAGAGCCCCCATTGTACCTGGAGAGCCCCCTTTGTGCCAGAAGAGCCCCATTTTTACCGGAGAGCCCCCGTACCAAATTGAGCCCCCATTGTATCCAGTAAGGCCCACCTTAAGCCAGGTTGAGCCCCTTATAGCCAAGAGCCCCCATTGTTCCAGGATTCCCCCCTTTTTAGCCAGGGATTTCCCCCTTTGTGCCAGGTAGTGTCCCCTTTGAACCAGGGAGTGCCCCCTTTGTACCAGGTTGAGCCCCCTTTTTAGCCAGTAGAGCCCCCTTTTTTAGCCAGGGAGGTCCCCTTTGTACCCGGTAGATCCCCCTTTTTTAGTCAGGAGACCCCCATTTTACCGGGAGAGCCCCCCTGTAGCCAAGTAAGCCCCCCTTGTAGCCAGGTAGAGTCCACCTTTTAAACCAGTAGAGCCCTCTTATAGCCAGGTAGAGCCCCCTTTGTAGCCAGGTATTTCCCCCTTTGTAGCCAGGTAGTGTCCCCTTTGTAGCCAGGAAGTGCCCCCGTTGTAGCCAGGTAGAGCCCCCTTTGTAGCCAGATAGAGCCCCCTTTGTAGTCAGCTAGAGCCCCCATTGTATCCAGGTAGAGCCCCCTTTGTAGCCAGGTAGAGCCCCCTTTGTAGCCAGGAAGATGCCCCCTTTGTAGTCAGGTAGATGCCCCCTTTGTAGCCAGGTAGATGCCCCCTTTGTAGCCAGACAGTGCCCCCCTATAGCTAATAAAAATAAAATAATAAAATCCACTTACCTCACTAGGCTTCCTGCAGCAAGCCCAGGTCCGGACATCCCCTGCGACGCTGATCTGTATGTACAGCGCACATCGGCGCTGTACATACAGGGGGAGAAGGCAGGAGGGGAACGATCCCTCCTGCCTCCTCCCTGCACAGTGAGACTCGCCGGGCGGGTGAGCGGCCGCTGCGGCCGCTTCATCCACCTGTAGGAACGGGTAGCGTCCTGACACTACTCTGGCGCCGCGGCCCTTCAAAGAACCCCCGCTGCCTGCTGGCGGCGGGAGGTTCGCCAACTCTGCCGGAGTGGCGGAGGGTGACCCCCATTAGCGGGACCCCCCTGCAAAAAATTTGGCATGTATGCTTTATTCCACTAGCACATTTTTGGCACTCGGTGTTGCATGCTAAGACACTGACCTTCCCACAAAACCAAGACCCTTTTTTCAGATGAAGCGCAGAAGTGTTGAAGAACACTAGTGTCTAGAACAGTAAAGCAAGTTCTTCACTATTTTTGGCGCAAATTGTGCCAGAATTCTGGTATAAATGCCTTGATAAATGTGCCCCAATGTTTTTTGAACATGTATTAACTACTGTTATGCAAAAAGCACAATTGCTATAGAGACAGTTTTTATACATGTGGCACTTCGTAACTACGGTCAAACATGATGGTGAAGGGTTGAAAATTAAGGCTTGTTTTGTAGCCACAGTGCTTGGACAGCTTGCTGCCATTACCTGAACTTTATCTACAACAGAATGGCTTATAAAGTAAAGAGTCAAGGTGTTACATTGGTCCCATCAAAGTGCAGACCTCAATCCAATTAAAATGCTGTGGTGGGACCTTAAAAAAGCTGTGCACAATGACAAGTCCACAAACCTCTGTACTGAAGCAACATTGAGTAGGCCAAAATTCATCTAGAATGATATTAGAGATTGAAAAAGTAATATAGAAATAGATGATCCTGCATAAGGTGGTTCTACAAGCTAATGATTCCTGGGGTGTATTTAGAATTTACACACATGGATTTTCCATTTTAGCTAACTTTTTGCCTTATAAATAATTCATCTGTAGTGTGCTGTTGTTCAACTGAGGTTGTATGCAGGTAACAGATAATGAAGCCTAAAAAGGGCAGATTACATTCCTACATGTCAATCTATAGAATTAAAATAGGATTCCCCCAACTTTTACTCATAGCTGTGTGATCTAGTTAAAGGTTTAATGTCAAGCCACATACAAGCTCTTCTGACATGTTTTTTCTAATAAATACTGGTACTTTCTGTAAGAAAAAAGTGTATATATATGTTCTGAAACATATTTTCCTAAAGATGTTTGTCACGATTCGCAGTAGTGGATCCACTGGACCACCGCAAGCGATGGTGTTAGCCGCGCCAGGGAGCGGAATCTAAGTATGTCCCGGTTTTCACCAGAGCCCGCTGCAAAGCGGGATGGACTTGCTGTGGCGGCAGTCTACCAGGTCGCTTCCCCTGACGTGACTTAGTTGCGGAGACAGCCGAAGTTTAGCGTGGTACAGAATTGTCAGGCAGGCTCATAGTCGGGGACAGGCAATACTGAAAGGACAGGCGGCAATTGTAAAAGTACGAGGGACTGAGGCAGAAGGTAAGGTACACGGTAATCAGAACAGAATCAGGAAATGCTTTCTCAATAGGCAATGGCACTAAAGATCCGGCGGGGTTGTTCCGGAAGTAACTACGTTATATAGGGTCAGCGACCGGCAATAATCAATTGCCGGCACGCTGGCCCGTTAAATTTAAGAGAGCCGCCGCACACGCGCCCTAAGGAGCGGGGACGCGTGCGCCGGCCGGGAGGAAGGCGCGGGGATGCAGGAGCGTGGTCAGGTAAGTTGGGCTGTGCAGGGGAGCGAGTGCGCCCAGGGGCCGATACCCGACCGGGGGGTCCGTGGGTCCACTCGTGACCGTACCCCCCCCCCCCGTAGGCCTCCCCCTCCCTCTGGATCGGAGAAATTTCAGCACTAGTCCGCGGTCCAGAATATTCTCCTCTGGCTCCCAAGATCTCCACCCTAGCCCGAATCCCTCCAAATCAACGAGAAAATGTTGTTTCCCCCTAATAGACTTCATAGCTAGGATTTCTTTAACCGCAAATACATTGGAGGCTACGGCTTCAGGAGAGGGGGGGGCGACTTTCTTGAAAAAACGGTTCAACACGACAGGCTTCAACAGAGAGACATGAAAGGAGTTCGGGAATCCACATGGTGGGTGGGAGCCGGAGCTTATAGGTCACCAGATTAATACGCCTTAACAACTCAAAGGGCCCCAGGAAGCGTGGACCAAGTTTGTAACTGGGTATTTTCAGCCAGACAAATTTGGCAGACAGCCATACTTTGTCTCCAGGAGCAAAGGTCGGAGCGGGTCTCCTCTTTTTGTCCGCCTGGATTTTCATGGGGGCAGCAGCACGCTGCAGGGAAAGACGAGTCTGATCCCAAATGGTAGATATATCATGAACCATGGCATCCACCAAGGGTACCTCGAAGGGGGAGGGCAGAGGGAGAGGAGGGCGGAGATGCCATCCAAAGACCACAAGGAAGGGAGACGCACCCGAGGCTTCTGAGTCCAGCGAATTATAAGAGACTTCGGCCCAGGGTAAAAGGCTGGACCAATCATCCTGGCGAGCCGAGACAAAATGGCACAAGTAGCTGCCCAGAACCTGATTTACTCTCTTCCCTTGGCCGTTAGATTATGGGTGGTATGTGGAGGAAAAATCTAACTTCACCCGTAGTCGAGAGCAGAGTGCACGCTAAAACTTCGACACAAACTGTACCCCGCGGTTAGAGACGATGTGCCGAGGCAGACCGTGCAGGCGGAAAATATGTATGTTGAAGAGAGTGGCAAGGCGAGGTGCGGATGGTTACCCGGGCAACGGAACAAAGTGCGACATCTTAGAGAATCTATCTGTAATGACCCATATCACGGTGTTACCTGAAGAGGGGGGAAGGTCGGTGATAAAGTCCATCGCCACATGAATCCATGGTGTACTGGGAGTCGGCAGGGGTTGCAGCAGGCCGGACGGACTGTGGCGAGGTGTTTTATCACGGGCACAAGTAGCGCAGGCTTCCACAAACTCCCGAGTATCTTTAGCCAGGCCCGGCCACCAATAGAACTGGGAGATCAACTGATACAACCTCCGGGCCTCAGGATGCCCAGCCACCAGCGAGCAATGTCCCCATTTCAGGACTCTCTTACGTAGAGAAGGCCGCACGTACATCTTTCCGGGAGGTACCTGCTGGAGGAGAACCGGTGCCGCCTGGATCGGGAGGTATAATGTGTTGGAGCCAAGGCTCCTCTCCGGTGACGTCCAAGGCATGAGAGAGGGCATCGGCCTTGACATTTTTCTCCGCTGGGCGTAAGTGGATCCGGAAATCGAAGAAAAGAGAAAGGGACCATCGAGCCTGCCGGGGATTAAGGCGCTGAGCCGACTCGAGGTACTGGAGGTTCTTGTGGTCCATAAATACATCGAAGGGATGACAAGCTCCCTCCAGTAGGTGACTCCATTCCTCCAGGGCCATCTTGATAGCAAGTAACTCCAGATCTCCAATAGCATAATTCCTTTCTGCTGGCAAGAAGGTTTCAGAGAAGAATCCACAGGTGAGGGTTTTCCCCTTGGGACCCTTCTGAGTAAGGACTGCCCCAGCACCCACAGAAGAGGCATCCACCTCCAGCGAGAAAGGCTTCTCGGGGTCAGGGCGTGACAAGATGGGTGCGGAGGCAAAGGCCGCCTTCAGTACAGAGTAGGCTTTTTCGGCCACTGGTGGCCAACACCTCGGATTAGCCTTCTTCTTGGTCAAGGCCATGATCGGGGCCGCCAACATAGAAAAGTGGGGGATGAACTGCCGATAATAATTGGCAAATCCTAGAAAACGTTGTATGGCCCGTAGGCCAACAGGTCGTGGCTATTGCAGGATTGCAACTTGGCAGGGTCTATTTGTAGACCCCGGTTGGAGACAATATATCCGAGGAAGGGCAGGCTGGTTTTCACGGTAATCTTGTTAAGGCCCCAGTAGTCGATGCAGGGGCGGAGAGAACCATCCTTCTTCTAGACGAATAAAAAGCCGGCACCGGCGGGTAAGGAGGACTTACGAATAAATCCTTTTTGCAAGTTCTCATGGATGTAGGCCGCCATGGCCTGGGTCTCGGGCACAGACAGAGGGTAGACCCTGCCCCGGGGAGGACTGGTCCCAGGCAGGAGATCAATGGGACAGTCATAGGGGCAATGAGGTGGAAGAGATTCGGCCTGCTTTTCAGAGAAGACGTCCGCGTAGTCCTGGTATTCCGCGGGTAGACCCGGCAGAGGCCTGGAGAAATGCTAAGGAGAAGTGAGTCGCACTGGCCGAGGGGCCACCAGGTGGCGACTCCGACAGTCTGGACCCCAGCACAACACTTCACCAGTCCTCCAGTTGAGCGTAGGGGTGTGGCGCTGCAGCAACGGGAACCCCAACAGGATCGCTGAGGAAGACCGGTATAGAACGTAGAAGGTGATCTTCTCCTTGTGTAGAGCCCCCACATTGAGGGACACCGGCTTGGTCATGTAACGGACAGTGTCACTAAGGAGCTCCCCACTGACGGAGGATATCACCAAAGGCTTCTCCAGGCTGATTACTTGGAGACGGTGCCGGGACACCAGGGCGGCATGGATGAAGTTCCTGGCAGAGCCGGAGTCCAGAAAAGCAGGCACCTGGAATACAAGCCCGGAATCGGTCGAGAACTCTACTTCCATGGATAGACGTGGAGAGGAAGAGTTCACACCCTTGGATGCCTCTCCGACATGGCCTAGGTGTGGCCGTTTCCCTGCCACAGAGGACGAAGCATGCAACCATTGCGGAAGTGCTCCAGGCTGGCACAGTACAGGCACAATTTTTCAGCCCGCCGAAGGGACAACTCCTGCTCGGATAAGTGAGCACGATCCACCTGCATGGGCTCGTCACCGGACGGCAGGGGAAGCGGCAGCAGAGGCCTCTGGAAGATCGGGGCCAGTCGAGGCAGTCGGCGTGGCCGGGCTAGGTCACGCTCCTGGCAAAGTTCCTCTTGCCTCTCGGCAAAGCGCACATCAATGCAGGTGGCCAGGTGGATCAGTTCGCTCAAGGAAGACGGGATTTCTCTAGCCGCTAGAGTGTCCTTAACTCTGCTAGAAAAACCCTTCTTAAAGGAGGCACACAGGTCGGCGTCATTCCATGACAGTTCCGATGCCAGGGTCCATACTCATCGACCGAAGAGTCACCCTGGTGCAGATTCAGGAGTGCGGTCTCCACAGAGGATGCTCGCGCCGGCTCTTCAAAGATGCTGCGGAACTCGGAAAAGAAGGCCTGCATGTCCGCAGTCAACGGGTCGCTCCTGTCCCAAAGGGGTGTTGCCCAAGCCAAGGCCTTTTCGGACAGTAGGCTGAACACGAACGCCACCTTAGCACCCTCAGTGGAGAATTGATCAGCCATTAATTCAATGTGCATAGAGCACTGGGTAATAAATTCCCTGCAGAGTTTAGGGTCCCCCTCAAACTTAGACTGCAACGGCTGTCGAAGCTTGGGGGCCATTGTTGCTGGTGGAGACGTCGCAACGGGAGGAAAGAGCGGCTGCTGTTAGTTAGCCAGGAGCTGTTGCAACATAGCGGTCAACTGGTTCAGCTGCTGTGCTTGTTGCGCGATTTGTTGTGACTGCTGGGTCACGATTGCTGTGAGGTCTGTGTCACCAGGCAGCGGCACCTTGGCGGGGTCCATGACCGGATCTTTCTGTCACGATTCGCAGTAGTGGATCCACTGGACCACAGCAAGCGATGGTGTTAGCAGCGCCATGGAGCAGAATCTAAGTAGGTCCCGGTTTTCACCAGAGTCCGCCGCAAAGCGGGATGGACTTGCTGCGACGGGAGTCTACCAGGTCGCTACCCCTGATGTGACTTGCTTGCGGAGGCAGCCGAGGTTTAGCGTGGTACAGAATCGTCAGACAGGCTTGTAGTCGGGAATACAAAAAGGATGTCTTCGGCACTCTTCGGTTAAGGATGGGTGCACACCAAAAATTGTATTAGTCCTTTATATAAAAGGTTGCACACCAACACTTTAGTTTTTCAATTCACATCAAAACTTTATTGAGTAATGTCAAAACCATCCGGCTTCATAGAACACATAATCAGTATACTTTCATTTTATATATAATGTTAGATTCATCTATTCGACGTTTCGGTCCCTAATTAGACCTTTTTCAACGAATCTCTAAAACAATAAAAACAATAACAACAAAGAGGTGTTAGTGTACATAGGTTGTTAGTATACACAACAAATATAGTTAATATTTTGTTGTTAATGACATAAAAAATTTTTAAAAACATTATTACTCACTTCACCAGTTTTACATTTCTTAGTCAATTCTTTTAAACTTTTCTATACCTAATATTAATACATATGCAACAAGAAAACAATAAGAATATATATCTAACAAAGTGAAACAAATAAATGTCATATACAAAATATAATATAGACACAGTGTCTGCCCATAATGAAAAGCCACAAATGAAAAGGGAGAGGCCACATGAAGAAAAATTTAGAGGAAGGGCACAATGAGAATAAAATGAAAAGATGAAAACATGAAAAAAGAAAAAATGGAGGGACTGATGTACAACATGGGCATCATAATCGTGAAATCAGTCCTAACCTATAATATAAACGCGACTTTAAAGCTATCAAAATAAAAAATATCCGTAGGTATCACCACATGATGACATTCTTCATTATAATTATTATGTCTTCCATTTTTATCTCAGGAGACTCCTAACAAAAAGGGGAATAGTCTACATCTATAAAGTGACCATAAGGATAAATATCCGTACTTATTATTGATGGTTATTATGGAGTGATCCTCATCACGTCATAATAGATAATGTAGATAATTATGAAGATATGTCAATATCCACATCACTACCAACATGAGTTATAAGGAGTATGGGCTTACAAGATAATAATACATAGACTGTGATACATAGGAGCCATAAATCACAGGAGCTTACCTAATGCGTTACGCGTAGTATGATTTTGGAGCCGGAACTGGCATCGTAATTCTCGCGGGTTTTTATATAGTCCGCGCATGCGCACTACTCTGCCCTCACTTAACAGGGAGCGCCGGGAAGCATAGTTAAAGGCGCTTGCGCAACTAACGTCACGATGTGACGAAATCGGAATCAATGTATATAGCGCGGATCTTAATTAGGATCCAACAGTGCAGGCGCCAAACCGAGAAATGGAAATGGAATGAATGGAATAGGGATGAGTTATAATATTTAAACTTCAAAAAGAGACGGCTCACGTAATTCTAATATTATTAATGATCTAAATTATAAAATAAACAATGAAAAATGAGACCGATCTAGATGTTTCAACTAAAATGGCTCCCAACCACCCGTCTAGCCCGTCCTAGATATAAGCTGAGTAATGATGCATAAAAAAGGAGAAATTTAGAGTCTCTAATTGAATGTTAGACCATCATGAGAGACACCACAGACAATAACTACTATCATGATTATACTTCCTTTACAAAAAATTCCAAAGGGATTATAAGGATTACAGACAATTAAACAATAATTAACAACTTCATTACAATATTTTTCAACCTTTCAAGAAGTAGTTTTAGCCATATTATCCTGATTTAATATCATCACTAACTAAATTATTAAAGATTCCATCTCATACCTCCCAAGGATGTAAAACAAAGGGCAAAGTCATAATTTGTAATCCACATCACAATTTTGTAGACAAAGGTCTCGATATGTGGTACCACTATATCCAAAAAACAAACCACCAAACATCATTATAGATTGATACAAAAATCAAACTCTCTATTAAGTCCTCTTGGAGTCAGCGTCTCTAGACGGTGAATCCAAAATGATTCTCTTTGTTTTAATAGCTGCACTCTGTCTCCTCCACGTCGGGGCATTTGTACAGAGTCAATGACTTGATAACGCAATTGTGACACATTATGTTTCCATTCAGAAAAGTGTGCTGGAATTGGTAGGAGTAATTCATTTCTCCTAATAGTGGACTTGTGCTTTGCTATGCGGTCTCGCACACGCTGGGTAGTCTCCCCAACGTATGCGAGACCGCAAGGACACTTTATCACATATACAACGAACCGAGATTCGCACGTATAAAATTGTTTGATCCTAATCCGTTTGCCTGTCTGTGGGTGTGTCAAGTATTCTCCTCTAATGACATTTGAACATTGACCACAACCAAGGCATGGATAGGTTCCAGTTCTTTGGCTTTGTAAAAAAGTCTGTCTAGGAATTTTAATTAGGCTTCCCACATCTGCCCGGCAAACGGATTAGGATCAAACAATTTTATACGTGCGAATCTCGGTTCGTTGTATATGTGATAAAGTGTCCTTGCGGTCTCGCATACGTTGGGGAGACTACCCAGCGTGTGCGAGACCGCATAGCAAAGCACAAGTCCACTATTAGGAGGAATGAATTACTCCTACCAATTCCAGCACACTTTTCTGAACGGAAACATAATGTGTCACAACTGCGTTATCAAGTCATTGACTCTGTACAAATGCCTCGACGTGGAGGAGACAGAGTGCAGTTATTAAAACAAAAAGAATCACTTTGGATTCACCGTCTTGAGACGCTGACTCCAAGAGGACTTAATAGAGAGTTTGACTTCTGTATTAATCTATAATATATGGTGGTTTGTTTTTGGATATGACCACATATCGAGACTCTTGTCTACAAATTGATGTGGATACAATTATGATTGCCCTTTGTTTTACATCTTGGGAGGTTGAGATGGAATCTTTAATAATTAGATGATATAAATAGTATAATATGGTAACTCTTCTGATAGGTTGAAAAATTGTAGGAACCTGTAATTGTTTAAGTGTCTGTAATCCTTATAATCCCTTTGGAATTTTTTGTAAAGGAAGTATAATCATGATAGTAGTTATGTCTGTGGGTGTCTCTCATGATGGTCTAACATTCAATTAGAGACTCTAAATTTCTCCTTTTTTATGCATCATTACTCAGCTTATATCTAGGACGGGCTAGACGGGTGGTTGGGAGCCATTTTAGTTGAAACATCTAGATCGGTCTCATTTTTCATTGTTTATTTTATAATTTAGATCATTAATAATATTAGAATTACGTGAGCCTTCTCTTTTTGAAGTTTAAATATTATAACTCATCCCTATTCCATTCATTCCATTTCCATTTCTAGGATTGGCGCCTGCACTGTTGGATCCTAATGAAGATCCGCGATATATACATAGATTCCGATTTCGTCACATCGTGACGTTAGTTGCGCAAGCGCCTTATAACTATGCATCCCGGCGCTCCCTGTTAAGTGAGGGCAGAGTAGTGCGCATGCGCGGACTATATAAAAACCCGCGAGAATTACCGATGCCCAGTTCCGGCTCCAAACATCATACTACGCGTAACGCATTAGGTAAGCTCCTGTGATTTATGGCTCCTATGTATCACAGTCTATGTATTATTATCTTGTAAGCCCACTACTCCTTATAACCCATGTTGGTAGTGATGTGGATATTGACATATCTTCATAATATATCTACATTATCTATTATGACGTGATGAGGATCACTCCATAATAACCATCAATAATAAGTACGGATATTTATCCTTATGGGTCACTTTATAGATTGTAGACTATTCCCCCCTTTTTGTTAGGAGTCTCCTGAGATAAAAATGGAAGACATAATAATTATTAATGAAGAATGTACATCATGTGGTGATACCTACGGATAATTTTTATAATTTTGATATATTAAAGTTCAGCGTTATATTATAGGTTAGACTGATTTCAGATTATGATGACATGTGTTACACAGTCCCTCCATTTTTTTCATTTTTTTCATTTTTTTCATTCTTTTCATTTTTTCTATTGTGGCCTTCCCTCCTTTTTCTTCACTGTGGCCTCCCCCCCTTTTTCTATTGTGGCTCTTTTTCATTATGGGGCAGACACTGTGGTCTATATTGTATTTTGTATATGACATTTATTTGTTTTCTTATGTGTATATATATATATTCATTATTGTTTTCTTTTTGCCATTGTATTCTAATAGGTATAGAAAAGTTAAAAAGAATTGACTAAGAAATGTAAAAAAACTGGTGAAGTGAGTAATAATGTTTTTAAAGTTTTTTTATGTCATTAACAACAAAATATTAATCATATTTGTTGTGTATACTAACAACCTTTGTACACTAACACCTCTTTGTTGTTATTGTTTTTATTGTTTTAGAGATTCGTTGAAAAAGGTCCAATTAGGGACCGAAACGTCGAATAGATGAATCTAACATTATATATAAAATGACAATATACTGACTATGTGTTCTATGAAGCCGGATGGTCTTGATATTGCTCAATAAAGTTTTGATATGAATTGAAAACTGAAGTGTTGGTGTGCAACCTTTTACAGAAAGGACTGATACATTTTTGGTGTGCACCCATCCTTAACCGAAGAGTGCCGAAGACATCCTTTTTGTATTCATTAATTTTTGTCTTTTGAGCACCAATACAATGGCACAAGGTTTTTCTTACGATGATTCTATGGCTCAACAAATTATGTCTAAAATGCAATTTTCCACAGAATTTCTCCATGTTCCACATCATGAATTTAAAGCAAGGGACTATGAACGATTGAAACGTAAATTAGTTGCACATCAACTGCACTGTAGTACGTTAATGGAATATTATAGAAACAGTCGTATTCCAAGAGGTCTTCGCTGTCATTTGCGTCCAACTCTTTTTCAGGATGATACAGATTTCAAGTTGAGATTTGAGGGAATCCTCAACAAATGTTCATTGGACATTATGCTACTTAACGTGGAATTCCTGCACAAGTCCATCGATGAATTGACCGAGAAGATTAATTGTATAGAGGAACAACTACTATCCAGTACTCCAGAAGAAGATTGGAATAACATCAAAATAAAAACCGAAAAAATGATTGATGAACACAAGAAATATATAGAATCCAATAAAAGAAAGAAATTCTTGAGGGACCTGGAGGACTATCAATTAAAACGTGTCTACAGATGGCAATGGGAGAGGTCTTATGGGGATAGATATATGTATGCTGGTTATGATCATGTCTCATCTTCTGAGAGCGATACCTCTGCTTCCTCCTATAGAGATCAATCTTTTTTAGGGCAGGGCCGAGGCAGGGCCAGAAGAACCCGAGGAAGACAAGGAGGGGGAGGAGGAAGAAGACCACTAGTGGGATCCAACATACAGACCCGGTCCCAGGTAAGGGGGACTCACTCGTGGTAAACATCTCTAAAATTAATCTATCCCCAGCCGAGATTTCCCTTTTACAAAAGGGATTGTCCTTTAGTCCCAGTTGTCCACTTAACACATTTGTATTGGAGCAAGAGATACAAAGATTTTTCAGAACGGTTCGGTTAAAGGTTCAGTTCGGTGATGACAGAATGTTGGAACCCTTAGATCAGAATGTATTTTCATTAAAACATTTGGGTCTTTTTAAGAAAAGCAAGTATATGCCACCTAAGAGCCATCATCCGGTAGAAACATATGTAACCCTTACACAGATTGAGATTGATAAAATCCTAATGGAAGTAAAACAGGGTAAACTTAAATATCTGTCAAACATCACTACAGAGGAACGGATGGCTCTAGAATCTCTTCAAAACAACACCACTATAACGATAAAACCAGCCGATAAAGGCGGGGCTATCGTAATTATGGATAGAGAAAATTACTTAAAGGAAATTGAAAGTCAACTTGCTGATACGGTAACCTATGAGAAATTGATATACAATCCCGAACAGAGAGTACAAGAACGTATTAAATTTACATTATCTAAATATCTAGAGAAAGAGGTTATTGATATCTCCATTGTGAATTACTTGACAAAACAGAACCCTATTGTCCCGGTATTCTATGTATTACCAAAAATACACAAGAGATTAGACAACCCACCGGGACGTCCCATTGTTGCATCCACGGAATCGATCCTGTCCCCTCTAGCCATCTTTTTAGACAGGATATTATCACCAGTAATCCGTCACACTAAATCTTTTATCCTAGATACTACTGACTTTCTTGATAAATTACGAGCCATTCAATCAATTGATAATAGAGATCTGTTGTTGACACTAGATGTCAATAGCCTTTATACCTCAATTGAACATGAAAAGGGTATTAGGGCCACGAAAATGGTACTTGAGAGATGGTCAGGGATGAATCTTGAACAGAGGAATTTTTGTTTGGACCTACTCCGAATTATATTGGAGGAAAATTATTTTCTTTTTGGAGATGTTTTCTACATCCAAAAGAGGGGTACGGCTATGGGCTCCAATATGGCCCCCCCATATGCAAATGCCTATATGTCAGAGATAGAAGAATCCTATATCTATACTAATTCATTGTTTCGTGACCATGCGAAATTCTGGGTCCGTTATATAGATGACATATTTTGCATATGGAGGGGCCCAGAGTCCTCTGTTTTGGAGTTTGTTCAATTCCTGAATGGAATATATCCAGAATTGGGTTTCACTGTTAATTTTAGTGGACTAGAGATTAATCTCTTGGACACCTTGATCAAAAAGGACCCCACGGGCAGACTACATTTTGATCTTTATCAGAAGTCAACTGACCGTAATAGTCTCTTGGAATACCATAGTAACCATCCTAAATCTGTAAAAAAGGCCCTTCCTAGGTCCCAATTTAAGAGGGTAGACAGGATTGTATCAGACATGGACACACGGAAGATTCGGTTGGGAGAGATGGCTCATAGATTTTCACAGAGGGGTTACCCGGAGCCCCTTTTGGAGGGCGAAAGAGCATATGTGGATGAAATGGGAAATTCTAATAAAACAAATGATAATAAAGCGAAACGCATTGCTTGTATTACCACTTATCATCCCTTTGTAGAGCGAATACAAGGGGCAGTACGGAAACACTGGCCTCTTTTGAACCAAGCATATCCTAAGATTGAGGAATTCAAATCCCCCCCAATTAGCTGCTATAAAAGATCCTCTAATTTACGAGACAGGATAGTTCGGGCAGATGTGGGAAGCCTAATTAAAATTCCTAGACAGACTTTTTTACAAAGCCAAAGAACTGGAACCTATCCATGCCTTGGTTGTGGTCAATGTTCGAATGTCATTAGAGGAGAATACTTGACACACCCACAGACAGGCAAACGGATTAGGATCAAACAATTTTATACGTGCGAATCTCGGTTCGTTGTATATGTGATAAAGTGTCCTTGCGGTCTCGCATACGTTGGGGAGACTACCCAGCGTGTGCGAGACCGTATAGCAAAGCACAAGTCCACTATTAGGAGGAATGAATTACTCCTACCAATTCCAGCACACTTTTCTGAACGGAAACATAGTGTGTCACAACTGCGTTATCAAGTCATTGACTCTGTACAAATGCCTCGACGTGGAGGAGACAGAGTGCAGTTATTAAAACAAAAAGAATCACTTTGGATTCACCGTCTTGAGACGCTGACTCCAAGAGGACTTAATAGAGAGTTTGACTTCTGTATTAATCTATAATGTATGGTGGTTTGTTTTTGGATATGACCACATATCGAGACTCTTGTCTACAAATTGATGTGGATACAATTATGATTGCCCTTTGTTTTACATCTTGGGAGGTTGAGATGGAATCTTTAATAATTAGATGATATAATCAGGATAATATGGTAACTCTTCTGAAAGGTTGAAAAATTGTAAGAACTTGTAATTGTTTAATTGTCTGTAATCCTTATAATCCCTTTGGAATTTTTTGTAAAGGAAGTATAATCATGATAGTAGTTATGTCTGTGGGTGTCTCTCATGATGGTCTAACATTCAATTAGAGACTCTAAATTTCTCCTTTTTTATGCATCATTACTCAGCTTATATCTAGGAAAGGGCTAGACGGGTGGTTGGGAGCCATTTTAGTTGAAACATCTAGATCGGTCTCATTTTTCATTGTTTATTTTATAATTTAGATTCATTTAATATATTAGAATTACGTGAGCCTTTCTCTTTTTGAATTTAAATATTATAACTCATCCCTATTCCATTCATTCCCTTTCCATTTCTAGGATTGGCGCCTGCACTGTTGGATCCTAATGAAGATCCGCGATATATACATAGATCCCGATTTCGTCACATCGTGACGTTAGTTGCGCAAGCGCCTTATAACTATGCATCCCGGCGCTCCCTGTTAAGTGAGGGCAGAGTAGTGCGCATGCGCGGACTATATAAAAACCCGCGAGAATTACCGATGCAGTCGCTCAAAATCAACTACGCGTAACGCATTAGGTAAGCTCCTGGATTAGGCTCCTAGTATCACAGTCTGATTATTATCTGTAAGCCCATATCCTATAACTCAGTTGTAGTGATGTGGATTTGACATATCTCTAATTATTCATTATTAGACGTGATGAGGATCACTCCATAATAACCATCATAATAGTAGTATTTTCTTATGGGTCACTTTATGATTAAGACTCTGCCCCTTTTTGTTAGACTCCTGAGATAAAAATGGAAGACTAATATTATTAATGAGATGTAATCATGTGGTGATACCTACGGATAATTTTTATAATTTTGATATGTTAAAGTTCAGCGTTATATTATAGGTTAGACTGATTTCAGATTATGATGACATGTGTTACACAGTCCCTCCATTTTTTTCATTTTTTTCATTTTTTTCATTCTTTTCATTTTTTCTATTGTGGCCTTCCCTCCTTTTTCTTCACTGTGGCCTCCTCCCCTTTTTCTATTGTGGCTCTTTTCATTATGGGGCAGACACTGTGGTCTATATTGTATTTTGTATATGACATTTATTTGTTTTCTTATGTGTATATATATATTCATTATTGTTTTCTTGTTGCCATTGTATTCTAATAGGTATAGAAAAGTTTAAAAGAATTGACTAAGAAATGTAAAACTGGTGAAGTGAGTAATAATGTTTTTAAAAATTTTTTTATGTCATTAACAACAAAATATTAACTATATTTGTTGTGTATACTAACAACCTATGTACACTAACACCTCTTTGTTGTTATTGTTTTTATTGTTTTAGAGATTCGTTGAAAAAGGTCTAATTAGGGACCGAAACGTCGAATAGATGAATCTAACATTATATATAAAATGAAAGTATACTGATTATGTGTTCTATGAAGCCGGATGGTTTTGATATTACTCAATAAAGTTTTGATGTGAATTGAAAAACTAAAGTGTTGGTGTGCAACCTTTTATATAAAAGGCTTGTAGTCGGGGACAAGCAATAAGGTCAGGGCAGGCGGCAATGGTTCATGGTCGAGGGACGGAGGCAGAAGGTACGGTACACGGCAATCAGAACAGACTCAGGAAACACTTTCTCTATAGGCAATGGCACTAAAGATTCGGCAGGGACGTTCCGGAAGGAACTACCTTAAATAGCGTCAGCGACCGGCAATAACGGAGATGCGGAGATGCAAGAGCGCGGTCAGGTAAGCTGGGCTGTGCAGGGGAGCAAGGCACCACTCGTCCCTGAAGCCGGGGGCACAGAAGAAGCCCGAGCGTGCCTGCGGCCCAACCGGGGGTGCGCGGGTCCACTCGTGACACTGCTCTGAACTGTTCTTCTGTTAGTCCTTCTGAAATTGTATGAATAAATTAAAAACTGGAAACTACTATTCTTCTTATCAATGCTGGCAGTATTAGCCTGTGTAGGGACGTGCCTTACTAACTTGCAGAATAGTAACACCCAGTTGTCAATATATTAATGAATTTTCAGGAGGAAAATGCCAAGCATGACATCAACAGCTTAAGGCAATATGAGGGCATTATAACAGAAAATGTCACCACCAATGTATGGCACTGTAATACTAATTTCATCACCAGTGCCTAATAAAATGAACTTTATTCTAATACAGATAGAAAAAGTGATCCAAACGAGCTAGTGTGATGTTAGTATGGATAAAATAATGTTTTTGGTTTCAGATATGGTTCCCAGGTTTGTATTCAATGTAATATGACAAACACATGTCTATGGTGAAGGGACATCTTTTTATCCAGAATAAAGATGTCACGTTTGTGTCATCTGGCTCTGATCTCAGGCGACTGCTGCTGCGACCGTAACTGCGGCTTTGCTTTATTTTATTCTCCTGTGTGAACTCGGTCCTCTACCTTGGACGCTAATTGAATTCTGGCCAATGCCCATGGCCAGGTTCTTTCCAGCACTCTTTTGGTTAATCATTTCTCTTGGTGATTGAAAGGTTCTGCTCCATATCACTTCTACTCTTCTTCCTCCCCTTCCGTATTTATAGTCACTGCTTCCTTCCTTCTTAGCCTGCTATAGGTTTTTCTCCCCTGTATTTCGCCCGTACTCTCGCCTGTCATTCTGTGCTTTCCTGACCTTCTGCTTGGACTCTGGTTACCCCATTTGCCTAACGCTTCTGTACCTCGCTAGCCGTTCCGCTACCAACTTGGACTGCCTGACCACGTTTATTTGTTCTGTGTTTGTTTGTCCCTGTCTGTGTTGCACTTTGCTCAGTGCAGTCACTAGTCTTCTGGTTGGGGCCAGCCTATTAAGGAGTCAGGTTCCCCAAAAGGCAGGGACAGGGGCTGAGACCAGTGTCAGGGCTCACTTGTCTTTGTCTTGGTGTGTGTCCCTGACAGTCCCTGACAAAAGACATATTTTTTCCAGAATAAACATAAATTAGGCATGATTGCCTCTACCTCTAAGATAGTAATACCAAGCTGGAATGTTGTAGTTACTTCTAGGTATGTATGAATTGGTAGTATTTTTTTTTCTTTCACAGAGGCATGGCAGTTTAATGTTTATGGTCATTTTAACTTACAATAGTAAGTGGTTTGCTACCACACATGGGTAAATACTCTTAAACATTGCAAGCAACAAGTTAGAAATGTTTCTTACAGTTTCTTCCTGAGACTCAGAGAACTGTGAGCAACACCACTAGTTGGTAGGAGGTTAGATTTCACTAAAGATGGCTGATGGATGTTGTCTGATCCAACAGTGTCTCTGTGTGTCTCTTGGAGGTAACCTTGTCACAACCTCCCCCACCAAAATGTTACTTGCTTGGATGGATCAGGCACTTGTCTACACTTCCTTGGCATGTGCATGGCTAATCACAGTCACTTAGCCACCATTTTTCACAGGACATAACTCCTGGCTACCCTTAACTTCGGAAGTGCAAATGTGTACGTCACTCAACTTTTCTGTAACCAGAGAACTGATACACAATAACAAAATAATAAAGCAACAGTGTTATATCTTCCACAAATAAATGTATCTCTTGCAACAATAAAATGTGGGCACCCTGACTACTTGCTACCACTTGTACTGTTAAGATTTGCAGGAAAAGGACCCACAGCAGTCACTAGTGTATGTTTCAGTTACTGTCTAACAACAGACATCTCTCACTATAGATCAATCTACTTACAGGCCAACTAGCACCTTTGCAGTGACACACAGTGAAGAAAGGGCTTCCCAACAGGAAAATTAAATTGAGCCAACCATTATGCGGCATGGTTTTTCCATCCAAGAGAGAAGCCTGGTATTTATTTTTCCCACCCTCTTTTCCTGGATCTTTGGGTCAATTATTCACCTCCTTGCTCTATAGTTCATTTGGAGAGACAAATTCTGTATATGTTATGGGGCATCCAGAACTGAGACCCTTCCCTATGGGTGTCATACAGCCACAGGTTCTGTCTCTATTGTAAGCCCTTACACCTATGTACAAAAGGTCATAAACATAAAGCTGTATTGTACAGCCAATAGTTGCTATCACATAGAAACCAAACTGTAACAATGACTACTTGGAGCACAGGGAGATCCAGGACTAAAACTTGAAGGGTGGAAACGTCAGAAAAATAGTGGCATCTAACATGTGTGGCTGCAAATGTTGCTCTGTTTGGTCACGCCACTGACCTCTCAATTAAAAATGTAAACCACAACATCAACACAGGTAGGAAAATAGAAACCAAACTCTAAAACACCTAGTCACTAATTTGAGAACAAGCATCACTTTTTTTAGTCAAGTATGATACCACTACATAAACATCATATACTAAAAGGAAACAGCACCGTTCATAAAAATGTATGCAAAAGTGGTGTGCACACTTTCGGAGACAGACCACAAATCCTCCACAATGATGCAAAAAATAGAAAAAAGAGGCAGCACCATCAAAACAAACACTATATAAACACCAGTATAATAAAAAAATACTGCTATACAGTGACCAAATAATAGCCATATACCATTTCTACACAGGCACTCTGCAGAGTATCATTACGCTGCAGACTAAGGCACTCTTCTGATATGTCCGTTTTAAGAAATATTGGTATTACCCATATACTAACAATTTTGGATCATTGTTTCTTAGAGCTCTGCATTGTTCTGTTCTCCTGCTATTACCTGTGAGGATCTGTAAACAAATTATCAGCTATGTGCTACCATTCCAATTGTCAAGTTGTTTAATTAGGGGTTGTTTGCACCACACACCATTAACTGACATGTGACAAGCAGCACGAGGGTTTTACAAGATACTGTAAAGTTAGATACAGCACAAATACAACATTTTTCACATGTGACAAGTAGGATATACACCACTTCAATCTTTAAACCTGAGGTCAGACACATGACTCATTTCTTAGAGATCATTGAAATTCCCATAAAATCTCTGGGCGCAATACGCCTAATGACTTCTGGTATACATTCAAAGGATCTATATGTCAGCAGTGAGTGTATTTAAGAAATTAAAAGTACTTTCCTCCCTTTTCATGGTATTTTATTATTTTATATTCCATCTGTTGTCTCCGGTCCATCTTCTTTCCCTCATCTCCTTGGCCCCATAACAATTGCTGGCATTTTATTACTTTTACCATAAGCCAACAATAGTCTCTGTTCATACTACCATCATATTTTCCATTACAATAGAAATCTAGAGCTGTTAAATGTTCCCTATTTAAGTGTCCAAGCTTTTAGGGTTAACTTACTTTTTCGCAATACTTCTGGGTCCATTTAACACCATCACTCCGATGTCACTTCCAGTCTAATGTGATGTGGGACTGAACGTGATGTTAGCATGATGGTGGCACTAGACCTGTAAATTGCCCTTAAAAAGGGTTAAAACTCTAACCATAACCTTAACCCAACTTAGAGTTAGGCTTATGGTTAGAGCTGACTTTTTGCCAATTTGTGCCAAAATTTGGTTTGTGCTGACCTAAATCAAACATGTCCAAAAGCGCAACACTAAAATCCGATAGAACTACTGACAGATCCTGTGACCAAATCCTTTAGCGTTAGTTTGAGCATAGCCTTTTATTAATAGTTGTGTGAAAATCACTTCTTTTTGAGATTCCTCGGATGTCCTTGGTATATTCACCCATTCGGGCATTGACAGGATGTTAACAAATGACATGCCTCTTTATTAAAATGTGACTGAAACACTGCAGGTTCTAAAGGTTATAAATGAAGAGCTAGGACTAAAGGTCAGTTCTTGGCGACTTTATCTCACGAAGCTTTGAAGTCTTACTTCAAAGACTATAGTTCTAACCCAATATTTAAGTCACACCACACTTACGTCCTCCCAAAGTTTTATTTCCCCAAATGCAGTGGTTCATTGTTGTTTCATTTTAGCATAGGTATGCACATAAATATATCACAATATTACGTTTTTTGCTTTGCTTTTTAACTATGCTTTGCTGTATTGCTTGGCTTTGATACATGTATGATACAGTCTTTTGTTTGTATACTTTCTGGCTTGTGCATTTCTGGTGATATAGGGTGACATGTATGAACGGGGCGGAGCCAGATATCTGGCGTCTTTTCAGCCCGATATCACTCGCAGTCTCGTTCATACATTTTTAAATCTCCTGCACGCCACTTTTGGGCACATTACATAGTGCCTGCGGGAGGCACGGCATACAAGAACCATAGCGAAGCTACATATTTATAGCTTCGCAGCGGCATTTCTAGGCGCATTAAAGTTGGAACAGGTTTACCACTTTCAAAGTGGTATACCTGAGCCAGAACTGTCACCCTAGCGCTAGATTCAGCCTTATTTATGACCCGCTGTAGAGCGGGTTCATAAATCAGGTGCATTCTAGACTAATGTTAGAAGCATCAAATTTGGCGTTACGCCAAATTTCATACATGTCGTCCATAGTGTCAGATGGCTCCTGAAACCCCACCACTCTTTTATTTATAATATATCCAGCTATATATACACACAATATTCTGCTTGAATATTTTCAAGTCCAACTGCTGCACAGATCAGAGTCCTGGAACCTCATCCAAAGAAAGTACAAAACCTAGGGTTTATTACATGTAGATCATCATTAAAAGAATGGCTGATTTCAACATCCCAATTGACAAACCCATTTCTTCTTCTGCCTCTCAATTTCTTTCCCTAACATCTTCTCTTGCAATTTGCAGACTCTCCCACCCACAAAGATGGGAGTTCTTATGACTAGTGATGAGCGATTACGTTGACTATCGTCATCGGGTCGATAGTCGATATCGGCAATTATCAATAAGATATCCAATAGTCGATAATATATTATCGCCGATGACCATTAATGTCTATGGGAGAGGAACAACACCTTCATTCTTACACCCAAAGAGGGATGAAGAAGCTGGAATTAACATCCACAACAGTCAAATGGATACGTGCTACATCTTAGGCAACACCTGTTGATCAAAAACAATCCGAAAAAGGAGTCTTTCAAATCCACCATTTAGTGACCATTGACTATACCTGTCCTGGACCAGCAGTATGACCATTAAAACCTGTCACTTGAAAGACATTGAATATCCCTGTCCCGGAACGCAGCATGAGCCCCAAACCTGTATGACCCACAGATTAAAAAGTGCTGGAAAAAGGAGTCTTTCAACCACCATTTTAGTTGAACTGGACATTAACTATATCTGTCCTGTACCGCAGTATGACCATTAAACCTGTTTGACCCACAGATTAAAAAGTGCTGGGAAAAGGAGTCTTTGAACCACCATTTTAGTTGAACTGGACATTGACTATACCTTTCCTGGACCGCAGTATGACCATTAAACCTGTCTGACCCCCAAATTAAAAAGTGCCGGGAAAAGGAGTCTTTGAACCACCATTTTAGTTGAACTGGACATTAACTATATCTGTCCTGTACCGCAGTATAACCATTAAACCTGTCTGACCCACAGATTAAAAAGTGCTGGGAAAAGGAGTCTTTCAACCACCATTTTAGTTGAACTGGACATTAACTATACCTGTTCTGTACCTCAGTATGACCATTAAACCTGTCTGACCCACAGATTAAATAGTGCTGGGAAAAGGAGTCTTTGAACCACCATTTTAGTTGAACTGGACATTGACTATACCTGTCCTGGACCACAGTATGACCATTAAACCTGTCTGACCCCCAAATTAAAAAGTGCCGGGAAAAGGAGTCTTTGAACCACCATTTTAGTTTCACTGGACATTAACTATATCTGTCCTGTACCGCAGAATGACCATTAAACCTGTCTGACCCACAGATTAAAAAGTGCCGGAAATAGGAGTCTTTCAACCACCATTTTAGTTTCACTGGACATAGACTATACCTGTCCTGGGCCACAGCATGACCCCTAAACCTGTTTGACCCACAGATCACAAAGTGGCACTATGCTATTTTGTACAGTGACTGTCACTTAGTATATTTTTTGGTAACTGACATTTGTTTACAGAATTTATTTAGGGAAGTTTTATTTATAGTTTTACATTATTATCATTTTGCTTTTTTTTCAAGTGTGATAACTAGAGATGGGCGAATTTCTCAAAAATTCGATTCGGTCACTTCGCCGAATTTTCCGACAAAAATAAATTCGGTCCGAATTACTTCGGGACGAATCGCGTTAAAAAGCAGCTATTTCCAGGCTGCACAGAGCCTGCAGGGTGCTGTAGAACGTTGTGCCATGCTTAAATATGCAGAGGGAGCTTGGTTTGGTCTTCATACAATGTTGTGTTTTAGTATGACACGCAGATGACTGCCGCCGCTCTTAGAATCGCTTCACTATAAAATTCCCTGGGCACTTAAGAGGGCAAAACTGACCAAAAAACTCAAGCGGGAATGTAGCCTGATAAAGTCATGCCAGCGAAAGCTGGAAAAAAAACAAGCTGAGAGCTCAGGTGGCAACATTAGTGACAGAGTGTGGAGGTGACGGCGGCAGCCACAGCAGTATGAGGTCAGGCAGTGGCACAATGACATTCTGGAGGCGGCAAAACAGTATTAGGCCACAGAGTGGCACAATGATACAGTGTGGAGGTCACGAAAGCAGCAGCATGAGATCAGGCAGTGGCACAATGACATTCTGGAGGCGGCAAAACAGTATAAGGCCACAGAGTGGCACAATGATACAGTGTGGAGGTCACGACAGCAGCAGCATGAGATCAGGCAGTGGCACAATGACATTCTGGAGGCGGCAAAACAGTATTAGGCCACAGAGTGGCACAATCACACAGTGTGGAGGTCACGGCGGCAGCAGTATGAGATCAGGCAGTGGCACAATGACATTCTGAAGGCGGCTAAACAGTATTAGGCCACAGAGTGGCACAATCGCACAGTGTGGAGTTCACGGCGGCAGCAGTATGAGTTCAGGAAGTGGCACAATGACATTCTGGAGGCGGAAAAACAGTATTAGGCCACAGAGTGGCACAATCACACAGTGTGGAGGTCACGGCGGCAGCAGTATGAAGGGTCAGGCCAGTGGCACAATGACTTTCTGGAGGCGGGCCCAAAACAGTTTTTAGGCCACAAGAGTGGCACAATGAATACAGTGTGGATGGTCTCGGCAAGACAGCTGAAGCAGACTCATGAGTATCAGGCTAGTGGCACAATGACAATCTGGAGGCGCTGGGGGCAAAACAGATATGAGGCCACAGAGTGCAGACATCACAACTAGTGTAGAGGTCACGGCGGCAGCAGTATGAGATTCAGGCAGTGGCACAATGACATTCTGGAGGGGCCAAAACAGTATTTAGACACAGAGTGGCACTCGAGATGTAGTGATAGGACGACTCAGATGTGTTGAGGTCACGTGGGCGGACTGCGGCTGCATAGTATGGAGATTTTCATGGCACTGGGAGCACGCAATGATACATTCTGGGGGCGGTAGAGAAGATAAGAGTAAATATGATAGAATAGAACTTTCCGTTGAATGTAGGCCAGACAGACGTTAGGCACAATCACACAGGTGTGTGGGAGGTCCGGGCTTGGCGCCAGACACAGAAGTAATGAGGTCAGGCAAGTGGGCACAGAACTGAACATTCTGGACGTGGCGGCAAACAGTATTAGGCCACAGAGTGGCACAATGATACGTGTGGAGGTCACGACAGTCAGCTGCATGGAGATCAGGCAAGAGTGGCACAAATGACATTTGGAGGCGCGGACAAATCAAGTATTTAGGTCTGCATACTCAGGGATAGTGGAACAATCAAACAGGGAGCGAGGTCACAGGGCTAGGCCTAGCAAGTATGAGATCAGGCAGTGGCACAAATGACATTATGGAGGCGGGTCTAATCAGTAATTAGGCCACAGAAGTGGCACAATTGATACGCGCGAGTGTGGATGGTGGTCACCGACAGCAGCAGGCATTGTTTATAACGCGCCAGGGCACCGCAGACCGTGTCCGGGCTCGCGAGGGCGCGCTTCTCCCCGACCCCCACTCGTGTGCCCGCAGCGTAAGCGGAGTGGCGGCACGGTCCGTGACCCGGTCGTGTGCAGAGCCCGTCTCCGCGGCGTGTATGAATTACACGTCCCCGCTCTGGACCTCCTGGCGGAGCTCTGGCACGGCTTGCCGGAGCGCGCTCCCGTTCTCTAGGGCGCTGCGCGCCAGCCTTCCCTTCTCCTTTAAAAAAAAAAGGGACAGTGCGCGGTTAATTCGGCTGATTGCTGGCCACTGACCCATATATATTGGCTCCTCTCTTCCGGCAGCCCTCATGCGCCCGGATCCTTTAGTGCCTCCTGAGCCTTTAGAGGAAAGCGTTCGTCCTTGTTTGCCTTTCAGGTACGCTCAGACCGTCTCGTTCCCGTCTTCTGACCACGAACTCTGCCGCCTGTCCTGAACTTTTGACTGTTGTCCCTGACTACGCCTCAGCCTCACTGATTCTGACCACGCTTATCCTTGGCAACCACGCAAGCAAGTCCACGGCAAGTGGAAACAGACACCTGGTAGTTTCTCCGCCTCGCATGCAAGTCCATCCACGCTTTGCTCGGCGGGGGGGCCTTGTGTGAAAAACCGGGTTCTACCATTAGATTACCGTTCCCTAGGCGTGGGCTTTGCCACCTCAACGATTGCGGGGGGCCCAGCGAGATCCACTCCACTGCCGTAACAGTAAGATACGGCCCATGGATCCCGCCATAGTGCCTTCTGCCTGGTGCAAGCGGACCTTTTTGCTGCAGAACGTCGCGCAAAAACAGTCAACGTCAAATGCGCAACAGGCTCAACAGTTGGACCAGTTGACGTCATGTTACAGCAACTTCTGGCGAACAGCCGCTTGCCGCCAACTCAACTGTGGCTACCCACCGCCTCCGACCCGCTCATCCCACAACGGTTGGTTCCAAGCTTCGTGTTACCGCTATCGTCCAAGTTTGAAGGGGACTCACAGCAGGTGAGGGAGTGCCGACGGATTCATCACCAGTGCTCACATTGCTCATTGATTAATGGCGGACCAGTTCCTACGGAGCGTACCAAAGTGGGCATTTCGTGGTCAGCTGCTGTTTCCGGGAAGGCTGCTTAGCATGGGCCACACTCTGTGGGGATTCGCATTACGACCCTGTGACATCGGATCTGCAGAGTCCGTTCACTCAGGAGTTTTCGACAGCGTTTTTGAGGGAACCTCCGGCACGGGCATCCTCTGCGAGGACTGACCTCCCTCACTTGTGCCAGGGTGGACTCTCATCGAGTGGGAGGAGACTACGCAGTGCAGTTTCCGCACACTAGCCTCAGAGTTGAAAAATGGAACGAGGCTGCCCTCTGTGCGCCACCTTCAAAATGGGATCTAGCGTGTAGGATTAAGGATGTGTGGCGCCAAGAGATCATCCCGTCCTCTCTCAGCGGGTTTAATTCAGTTTGGCTTCCGCATTGACGTGCGCTCCTCGCGGAAGAGACGAGAGGAGCTCCCGGCAAGGAACGAGTGATGGGGCACGTCCACGCCTGTCTTCCTCGCCTTGGCTCCCGGTGTCCAGAGACAACCTAAACGCAATCCGCACAGCTCCCTATTGAGGAGCCTAGAGGTCGTACAAGGTACATCTCTCAGAGGCAAGAACATGGCCCTGCGTCGTTCTGGCAACTGTGCTCTAACTGCGGACTGTCCTGAGCACTTCGGATGGAATTTTCCTTCAAGTCCAAAACGTTCCGGGAAATCCCGACCGAGGGTTGTGGGAGAGGCGTCCCTGGGTGCACAAATTCCTCCTCTCCACGCATGATGTTGCCATGTTCATGTCGGGACTGATGCTTGTGGGCCTTAATTCCGGACCTCCGCCTTCCTGGATTCTGGCTCTGCCGGGAACTTTATTCTCACGCTCCTTTGGTTTGTCGCAGCGAGTACCGTCCTTCCGGTGGTTCCGGTTGGAAAACCCTGGTCATTCCTCGGTCAGCGTGCTGAGTGCTAAGCGGAACTATTCAGTTTGTCACCAAGCCTCTGTCTCTTCACGTGGGAGTCCTACATAAGGAGAGAGTGCCTTTCTAGTGTTGCCACGCTCTTCTTCGCGCGCTTCTTCTCGGACTTCCGTGGCTGCGACTTCCACTCTCTCCTATGCTTGGACTGGACGTCGGGGGTGAGTCACTCGGGTCTTTTGGGGGCGTGGACCAACTGCCTGAGGCCGTTGCCTGGGTGAGCACCTTCGCCCGGTGCTTACCGACTCTCCGCACAAACCCCCCCGCAAACTATGGCGGCCTCCGCCTGCCTGTCGAATTATCAGGGGTTCGCCGATGTCTTCTGGAGAAAGAAGCAGAGATCCTTCATCCTCAGCGACCTTTGACTGCCCGATTCGACTACTGCCTGCTGGTAACAGTCCTCCCACGAGGGTCGAGTCTATCCCCTGTCATTCCGAGACTCAGCCTATGTCTGAATATATTCGGGAGAATCCAGATGGGTTCGATACGGAAATCCTCTCTCACGCAGGGGCGGGATTCTTCTTCGTGGAAAAGAAGGTACGGCACCTGCGACCATGTCATTGATTATCGGGGGGTTCTTAATAATAAGTTTCACGGTGAAGAACTCGGTATACTTTGCCTTTGATTCCTGAAGCTCTTTGATCGCCTACAGGGTGCGAAAAATCTTCTCCAAATTGGGACTTAATGGAGCCTATATATCAATACGCTTCCCGGTGAGGGCGATGTGTGGAAGACGGCTTTTAAAACACAGGGACGGGCACTTCGCAATACTTGGTAATGCCATTCGGCCTTTTGTAATGCCCCAGCCGTCTTCCAGGAATCGTGAACGACATCTTCAGGGATCTCTTGTATACTTGTGTGTAGTATACCTGGATGGTACATCTTGGTCTACTCGTCTGAACTTGGAGACACACCGTGTTCACGTCCGCAGGGTCTGAGGCGCCCTCCGGGCCGCAACCGCCTATACGCTAAGTTGGGAAAGTTGCATCTTTCACCCAGACCAGCCTGCCATTCCTGGGATATATTATCTGGACCAAAGGGTTGCAGATGGACACAGCCAACTGTCTGCAGTCCTGCAATGGCTCGCCCTGTTGGTCTTCGGGCTATAACTAACGCTTCCTGGATTTTCTGTTATTATTACGGCAGTTCATTCCCACCCCCACTTCTTCCCCACAAAGGGTGGCACCTCATTTTGTGGCGATCTCACGAAAAGAATGTCTATCCACGAAGCTGGCAACCCCAGGGAGGCCGAGGAAGCTTTTCTCGAGTTTGTTGTCTTCTTGCCTTTGCCTCCGCTCTTCCATCCTGTCACTTGGACCGGAACCTTCTAAGCCGTTTGCATTGAAGTAGTCGCATCGTCGGTCGGGGTCGGCGCCGGGTCTCAACGCAATAAAAGGGGCCAACGGGTGGAAAAAACAGGTCACTGCGGCTTCTTTTCTAAAACCTTCTCACGGGCAGAAAGGGACACTATACGATCGGTGACCGGGAAGTTGTTACCATCAAGCTAGCTGGGAAGAATGGCCGTTATCTTCTGGAGGGTGCTCGGCATCCCTCAGTATCTATTCTGACCACAAACAAACGCCTCCAAGTACCTCTCCCGACGGCTCAGCGAATCAATCCACGCCAGGCTAGATGGTCTGCCTCTTTTTCTCCGATTTTGGATTTCCATGATTCCACTTCCGTCCGGCGGAAAAGAATTTGAAGGCGGATGCGTTATCTCTAGCGCTTCAGAGTGGTCGGAGAAGAACATCCTCCGGAGCAGCTTTATACACCGGAGCGTTCTTTTATCCTCTCTGCCCCTGTGACTCCGGAATGTCCCGCACTGGGAAGACATACGTGGGGCCCCGCACTCTGCAGGACTCAGATCCTGAGAGTGGGGGCATGCTCGTTGGTGGTGGACATCCCAGGCGCCCGGAAAACCCATCTCCTTATCTCGCGGTTTACCTGGTGGTTCGGACATCGCTAGGGACGTTAAGGATAGTTGTTGAGGCACCTGTGTTATTGTGCCGTAACAAAACACCTAGTCAAAGGCCAGTCGGGCTCTGCTTCCCGGCCCTTCCCTACTAGCCCGCTGGTGCATGTGGCGATGGTTTTATAAAACGATCTTCCCCCATCCTCTGGTTACACAGCTGATTTGGAGTGTTGGTTACAGATCGTTTTTCTAAGATGGCTCACTTTGTCCACACTCCGACGGGTCTGCCCTCGGCCCGCGCTGGCTAACATAATTTTTTCACCCACATTCTTTCGCCTACACGGGATGCCCCTGGCAAATTATCTCTGGACCGCGGAGGTCCAGTTTGTTCCAAATTCTTGGGGGGGCCCTCTGTTACCTGTAGCAGGTTATGCTCGATTTTTACTCGCCTATCACCCCCAGACAAATTGGCCAAGTAGTAAAGGGGTTAACCAAGGTCCTGGGGAGCCTACTTGCGCCTTCTTGTTCGGGAAGCCAGAATGACTGGTCTGACCTTACTCCCTGGGCAGAATTTTCCAACAATTTCCCTATGAAATTAGAGTCAGCGGGGGCCTCTCCTTTTTAAATTTGTACGGCCTGGCACCCCCGGCCCTCCTCTCCCACTGCCCTCTTCAGTCCGAAGTTCCTGCTGCAGATTACACTGGTCCGCGACATGAGGAGACTATTTGGGGCCCTTGGACCCGCCAGTCTTTGCTTCCGTGCTTCGGCTCGGCAGATGAAAGCTCAGGCGGATAAGAGAGGCGCCCTCCCCCAGTTTTTTTTTCCTGGCGTTAAAGTCTTGCTGTCTGCCAAGTTTGTCAGGCTTAGATTCCCAGCTACAAATTGGCTCCCCGCTACCATAGGGCCCTTTTGAGGTGCATCAGACGTCTAAACCCGGTTGGCCTATAAACTCCGGCTCCAGCCCTCCATGCGTTTATCCCGAAACTACCTTTCATGTGTCGCTCTCAAAACCCTAGCGTCCTTAAACCGTTTTTCTAGTAAGCTGCCCCTCCTTCCCCTGTGGCGGATGTACTGACGTATTCCACGTATGAAGGAGATCTCTTGGATATGAAGGTGTCAGGGGTAAGCGATACTTTCTCATCGAGTGGAAGGGGTTCGGGGCTCCGAGGAAAAGGTCCATGGGAGCCGGAGGACAACATCCTGGGACCGTTCAACTCATTCTGAGGTTCCTCCGGGCTGGGAAGAGGGAGGGGAGGCATAAGGGGGGAGGGGTATGTAAGCGCGTGGCACCACAGACGTTTGTCCCGGGCTGCGGGGGGGGGGGGGGGCCTAGCGCTCTCTCCCGACCCCACTGTGTGCCGGGCGAGAAGTGGCTGGCATACGGTCCGTTGACCCGGTCCGTGTGCGCGCCAGTCCCGCCGGGGAGGTGTATGAACTTACAGGCCCCGCTACGGACCACGGACTCTGGCGGCTCTGCTCGGCTGCCGGGCGCGACTCCCGTTTCTAGGGCGCGCGCGCGGGCAGCTTCCCTCTCTTAAAGGGCCAGTGCTACGGTAATTGGTGATTGCCGGCCAATGGACCTATATATTGGCTTCCTCCTCCTGGGCGCCTCTGCCGGATCTTTAGTGCCTCCTGAGCCTTTAGGAAGAAAGGTTTCGTCCTTGTTAGCCTTTACCGTTTGTACCAAGACCGTCTCCGTTCCCGTTTCCTGGAACCACGAACCTCTGACCGCTTGTCCTGACATTTTGCCTGTCCTGACTACGCCTCAGTCTCACAGATTCTGTACTCATGCTTTCCTTGGCAACCACCGCTAAGCAAAGTCCCGCCAGTGGGGGAAACGAACTGGTAGTCTCCGCCGCAGCAAGGTCATCCCGCTTTGCGGGCGGGGCTTCTGGTTGGATGAAAACCAGGTTCTACTTAGATTCCGTTCCCTGGGCTGGGCTTCCACCATCGCTTGCGGTGGCCCAGAGGATCCACTTCCACTGCCGTTACAAGCATGAGATCAGGCAGTGGCACAATGACATTCTGGAGGCAGCAAAACAGTATTAGGCCACAGAGTGGTACAAACACACTGTGTGGAGGCCACAACAGCAGCAACATGAGATCAGGCAGTGGCACAATGACATACTGGAGGTGCCAAAACAGGGGGAAAGCCACTGTGTGGCACAATGTGTGCGAGCGGGAGGGTCACGGCGTCAGGCAGCAGCATGAGGTTCAGGCTGTGAGTGGCAAATGACAACAGTGTGGAGGACATGGCAGCAGCCACAGCAGAGCAGCTGCTGGGTCATTAGAGTGCACAATGTCAGAGTGTTGAGGTGGGTGCAATACCAGTCCCTGGTAAAAGATGGTGGTGGCAGATGGAGAAACTGTCTGCAGATGTGTGGCATCAGGTGGTGGCGGCTCAGAAATAGTGCTGAGGCAGGTTAGTTGAAACCCAGACTGTCGCCAAGGCATTGGTTGTGTGGAAATCCTGGCCGATCCGACGCTCTGATTCATCTTGACAAAGTTCAGTTTCGTTCCACATTTCCGTGGACAAGCGGGTTCTCTTGGGGTATCGATGGCCACCGCCGCACTGAACACTCGCTCTGATGCACACTAATGGCCGGGCAGGACAGTTCGCTACTCTGCAAACTCGGCAAGTTGACGGCCAAACATCCAGTTTGGCTGCCCAGTTATGTGCCAGCGGATCTTCTAACTGAGGGAGGAGTGCTGTCAAGTAGGCCTACAACTGATTGGTCAGGGACTGCTCCGGATCCTGCTGCTGGCATGCTGCTGGCGACTGCATCCATCACTTGGTGGGTGAAGGAAAGTGGCTCATCAGCTGATCTCACAGACTCTAGGTTACTATGATGGAGCTGGTACTGCTCTTACCCCCCCTACCTTTCTCCAAGCAGCGCCTGGCGAGTAGTACGTGAGCGTGAGGAGGAACCCCGGTTCAGACCTGTCAGAGGAGGGGACGATGCGCACTATAGCAACGGCCAACTGATTACGAGGATTTCCCTATAGTATTTGAGTTTGTCCATCCCTCTAATAGCTGGGAAAAAGGCTCCCATTTGGACAGGTAGTGAGGGTCCATAGGGAGGTGAGCCAGAAGATCATACCTCTGCCCGGATGCTGACTATTCGGCTGTCACTAGCCAGGAAATTAAGCATGCTGCGGGCCATCTGCCACAAGTGTCTCCGAGGGGCTCCCTGCCTCCATTTTTTTTCCACTGTATATGCCAACGGTGCTTGGGCGGTCATCTGCATCGTCTTACTCATCTTCCAATCCACTCCTCCAGCTGCCTCCTGCTTCTCCTATCTTGTCACACTGGGTAGAAAATCTACTCATTCACCAGACAATGGCTTCTGCTCCAATGTCCTCCTCCTCCATCCTCCATTTCAGTCCCCACCGGACTCCAGTTTGTGGCCACGAGATTTAGTCGCCAGTCTCCAGTCCCCTGCCCAGGACAGATTTTTCAGCATTGTTCCAGGACTCTGAAGCAGTGGAATGATGTTATTCCATCCCGTAGTCCTAGCGACTGCAAATAACGTCGCCTCCTAAAAATGGCATCATCATACGGACAGTGTCCCGATGAGCAGCCAATTGGCTGACATCAAAAGTTATACAGGGAGTACTTTGTCTGCCTGATCATCCAAAAATCGTTAATGGCCTTTCTCTGTTTCTACAGTTGGTCCAACATGATGCAGGCTGAATTCCAGGGGTGGAAAACATCGCTTATCAGAGTGTGTTGGGAGGAGGCCGTTCTGCCGCTGCAACTCGAAGGAGGGTGTTCCTGGCTTTGTTACGAATGGGATAAATGTGCATGCACAGTTTCTGGCCATTTCAGAATGTTCCTGATGATCGGTGGAAGGACTTCTGGAATCTTTTCACAAACAGATTGAACGAGATGCGCCATTGCAGGGAGCATGGGACCATCCCATCTCGGTGCAGCTACGGACACCTGTTCCTCCCATTGTCCGTCACCATGGTTCCGATTTGCAGTTGGCGCGGAGAAAGCCACACATCGATTTCTTTGCTGCATGACGGGACCAGTTCCTCCCCTGTTGTGCACTTCGTTCGCCGAAGGCAAGCGATGTAGATACTGCGTGACACCGTGTGCCCTAATATGTGGTATGATGGAGCAGTACTTGTGGAGGCTTGAGCGATGGTGGTGATGGTGGAGGAGGGAGGGAGGCGGAAATTGGCGCGGTGCAGCAAGTTTGACAACGTGGAGGAGGAAGCGGCGTCTGCTGTCCATAGTTGTTGGTGTCCTGGGCTGGAAGCACATTCACCCTGTGGGCCGTATTAAAGGACTTGTACTGGCCGCCTGACGCCGTAGTTACAGCTCCCAGACGTCCGCGCTGCGTTGCAACCTTGGACAAACCGATAAAGCTCATGGTCTGACCCACCATATGTTCTACATATTTATGAAGTGCTGCTGGTACTGCCTTTTTGGAAAAGAAATTACGGCTTGGGAAAAACTCCCCATCTCGGTCGGAAAAGCCATTTAGTTCTCTGAACGGGCAGAGCCCACAATTTGGAAAGGGGGATGCAGTACCAAAAGTGCTGCACCTTGGATGGTTGGGACGCAAACTGTTGTCTCTTTTGCAATCGCCGCGAACGATGGGGCGCCATGAGTAGCGAGGAGAGGAGCTCGGGCCCGGGGGGATGATGTCAAAGAGGAAACCAGCTCCTTTGCAGAGGTGGTGGGCCTTGCTGGCGCAATGGCTGCTGCCCTGGGGCTGTTGATTGCTTTTGCTGCGGCGGCGGATGGACCACCACATCTGAGCCAGTTTTCCCAGGCCCCCGGTTGGTGCGTTCTGTGTTGGCAGGGCGTGGTGCCCAAAAGCTCGGGGCCCGCTTCACTTTCTGCCACAGATGCTTTCTTACCCATATTCGGTCCCCGGTTCTTTGCAAAAAAAGGCCCCAAGCCCGAGATGGATTTTCCGCCATCGTCCCTGAGTGACTACTGCCGCCGCTGCCTGTGAGCCCCTGTGCCACTTTTTTTGGACCGCGAAGGGGGTTTTTTTACCCCATGGCCGCTTGGTCCCGACCTCACACTGTGTTCCCGCTGACGAGGCCACACAACCCCCTTTTGGCTGCGCCCTGCCTGACGCGCAAGCTGACGCCCTCTTCTTTGACGATGTGAAGCCCTTGCCCCCCCGGCTCCCAACTGCGGTCGGTTTTAACTCTCATCTTTTTGTGTTTTCGTCAGTGTCCTCTTTACCCGGGCTTGGTATGCAGAGGCTGACCCCCCATAAATGACCCCCATCCACTTCAAATCTTAAATTTGCCGCCCTACTGCAAGGAAACCCCATTTTTTTGCTGCAAAGTAGCTGGACTGCCCCCCTCAAATTGTTTCCCCGTTATAGTGGCGCAGGCCAAGAACCCCTAGTAGTCTCTGGCTAAAGGGAACCGGATGGGACAGAGGGGGGTGAGGGGCAGGTGAGGGCGCTGACCCCCTCCGGGCCATGCCAAATAAGGGTTGGGTCTGACGTTCCCACCCATCTGGTGGGGTTTTCAGATTTCATCGGGAGGAAGTGGATGACCCTAGTCAACCAAATCAAGAAAAAATTGGGTTGTGTCAGTAACGGCCGCTGTGACAGCGTAGTTGTGGTTGACCGAGGACCCCCTGCGACGTCCCCTTGCTGTGCTGTGACCCGGGCTGGAATGTTTTTGCCTCTGCCACTCGAGGTGAAAAGCCTGCCAACTCTCTGTTGACTAGTTTGTTCTAAAATTTTAAAAGACACTGTTGTGAAGATATTGTATATGTAAATAACAGCCCGTTTTTGACTCCAAGTGAACCCAAAATAACAAACTTGGAACCCTTGGATATAATTGCGCCCCCAAAATGGGCAGGAAAAAAATTTATTGTATGTGCTTTAAAACTCTGTGTATTTTACTGAACATAAAAGCACAAACAGGCTTTAAATTTAACTTCAGATATGAATTTTATGTCAGAATTTCTTCTGTGGGGTGAAAAACAAAGTTTCTTTTACTGAGTACAAAATGCAGAACAAGTTAATTACCC